>JAHVYB010000064.1:108978-177628 GCA_020623695.1 Calonectria henricotiae | reverse complement strand
AATTGTATGCTTGGGGTCAAGACAAGGGCCGCGTGTGGCTCTGACAACAAAATCAAACCAAGGGCCAGAGGTGTCGGTTCCAAATGTATATCCTCTCGTTCCATCCACCCCTCGTGTGGTAAAAGAGAGTATGGCGTATTATTGTTTATTATGGGCCCCTGTGCCCAGATAACGGCCTGGAAATGCCTCCTGCAGCCCCCCCCCCCCCCTCCTGGGCCTGCCTACACAAGACCTTACTAATTAGTAACTTCATCTCTGTAGACCCTGAGCGTGTCCAACAAAACATTCGGCGCCATGATTATTGGCACACGGCCATCTTCAACAATATTCTCAACGCAGCGGGCAGCTGTACGTGGGAAACGCTCAAATCGTCGCCATTTGATCCTGCTTTTTTTCGATGGCTGCAAAGCAATAACACGAGTGCTGCACGAGATGCCATTTTGATGGTTCTTCTCCATTCACATGTGCGGTCCTTTCGAAACCGAGCCGCTTTGGGCCAAAGGGACTGGAAAGACCTGTTCGGTAGACTTGAGAGCAAGTCGCTAGCGGACGAGATTGGCTAGGTACCTAACCTGATTGGTGTCTACGCTCTTCACGCCCCTTGCAAGGCCGAGTCTGCTCATGGCGAAATGGCGAAATGGCCTATGTTGGCCAAGCCTGCTCGTTATCAGGTTTCGACCCCACTCGTTGGGGGATTCAACTGAGAGCCAGGGGACACCTCGACGAAATCGATCGGCATAAGCGACTTCAACATTCTCAGGTCAAGGAACGCCATAGTTGGATGTACACGAAACTTTCGCACGAGGACACTGAGGAAGTTTCCCACTGCGTATTATCTACGCTCCCTTTCCCCAGAGACTACACGCAGGAGGCATCATTGCACCTACCCTTTCTTTTGACATTGATGGAGGCAATCGACATGATCTTTCTTGAAACGCTGAATCCCCAATCTTTCCAAGCTGCCCAAGCATGGGGAGCGAACTTCGTATCTGATCTCAGGCCCAAAGAGATGCCGTGCTCGCCTTTCTATGGTCTGAATCAAGCACTCCCTATCAAGCAGAATCATCGGCGTTTCGGAATATCGCTGACCGCTAATTTGACACGCGCCGAGTTTCTTAAATTCATCAAGACTGTCAATGACAATGCGGATCGAGTTTATCCCGCAGGACGTGACATTGATTGGGCATTTTTGATCTCTCGGTTGAGCGAGCAAGGGATTCAAAGAGATGAACGGACCATCAAGAGACTTCATCGGACGTTGTCCGCCCAGTGCGATTCGGGGATGATGACAAAGAGGACTCGCTGTTGGCAGCGTCGCTTCGGCCGAATCCACGAACTGAAGAGCTTTTTTGAACGATAAAAACTGGTCGAGTCTCCGCAGGATAGCCATGATATATACTACCATATTCCAAAAATGGAAGACCAGCCTATGACGTCTTACCATCTTGTCAACTTCCTTGCCGAACGGGGCTTCGACCAAAACATTGACCAAGAATTCCGTTTTGGAATTTTGGACTTTCTCCCATATCTGCTTGAAAGAAGCGCCGGGGAAAGAATCCCAGGCAAGTCTTGTCTGGGAATCTCAATTGCTCAGTGTCCAGTGAACTGACTCTAATAGAAACCCCACCCGATCTCGTCAAGTTGACGTCCCGCGACAGCGTACATGTTAGCAGTCGCATTAATGAAGTCGTGCGGCACTATTTATGGAAAAGCGATTTGCAAGGGCATGGTGATTGGTTAGAGATGCTTCGAATTTGGAACGCGTCGCGAGCACGGCTTTTGGCAGACGGTGCGCCTCCCCACTGTGCTTTGCCGACTTGCCGCCCCATTCTAGGGATCTGGTATAGAAGTTCTCAATACCTTGTGAGCGACATTCTTCCTGCATGTAAATATGACGCAACCATGGATGGTGGCCCAGCAAGAGAAGATTCCAAATTCATGGAGCCCGTGCTCCCACAGCCATCCAGCTTTGTTTTGTCAGACGGTGAAGCGATGGAAGACGCGGAGTGTGGAACTGGCGTGGGAAGAAGCATTCGGACATCCGCGGACTGGCAATCAGTCCACATGGCGCTTGTGGATAAGTTTGGTATGGGGCGAACCGCAAATGCGCTTCGTGCTAGACGGGTATATCTACGACAAGCTGCAGCCGAAGCCAAAGTCCATTCGTGTGTGCCGCGCGACTACCAGAAAATCAGAAGAGGAAAGTTTCCAGATTGTTCTTGGCGCAATACTGCATGCGTGGTGGACGCCGCCTCGCTCTTCTTCCCCGCTAATGTATGTAGATATGTCTGTTCCAGCCCCAGACCGATTCGCAGAACTTGGGCTAGCTCCGTGTACCGGAGGCGGTATGGGGTGAGGGAGAAGAGTTGGAGGTGGCTGCAGCTCGTCATGGATCATTTACTCCGATGTCGCCCCGCACGCCAACCATGGTGCTTTGATTACTAATAAAAAGGCGCCACCATGCGCTCTTCTGGTGGCGTTGAAACGTACGCGCGATTGGCTACCTGGCACGAACAGTGCCCCCGCATTTTTTGCCGGACGACGTCGGAGCGTGGCTGTGAATGTCTTGGCTCTAAAGTGACTGTGTGGTGCTTTTTTTTTTTTTTTTTTTGAGTCTTGCCCCAGGTTTGTGTCCGGCTTCGCTCCGATCCAGAGCCAAACCTTCCTTGGCCAGCCTCTCCCACCTCCCTCGCCTCCTCGCACTGCGCTGCGCTGCACTACAGTAAAACAGGTCTATAATAATAGTATAATACAGAGAGTTGCTATCTTAATAAAGAGAATATTGTCAAGGTAAGTAAGTATATTTCTCTCTATTTATATGTAAAGGTACTTGTAAGAACCTTAAGAGGAGAATGCCCCGCCTTTGTGTAATTTTAAATAAGATAAGGCCTAGTAGCGCCAGCGCCAGCGCCTCCCCCGCCTCTTCCTCCAACAACTTTTTTTCTTTTTCAATCCCGAGGCAAAGACTGGCATCTTCGGATTCTCTTTCTCTTCACTGAGCGCTTGTGCTCACTCACGCAATTGAGATCTTCCCTTTCCCACCCCACCCCGACTTTCCTCCCCTCCGAATCCATCTACTCCTCCGCGATGCTCCGAAATCGCCCTACGAGAAAGGCCATCCGCGCCCTTGGCCAGGCGAAGGCCTGGACGACGCCGCCCACAGCCACTCTTGCGCAGTCAATGCTGCCCGCGACGCAAAGAACAAAGGCCACTGCTACCACTTCTGCCGCGCCGTAAGTTTCTGGCTGTTTTTTTTGGTTCTTTGCACCCTCATAACCTCGTTCGTGGGTGGTGTCACGCTTCAGCGCCCAACAACTCTCCGTGTTCCCGACTCGAAAGACGCCGAGGAGTGCCCCACGCTCGCTCCACCAAGTCAATCGATGTTTCATTGTTAATATCATCTCAATCATGTTGCTGACCTGCTTTACAGTCAGACTCGCCCTGTGCCCAGCCCCGCCGTCAACTTGGAACCCGAATCTCGTCCTCATGTTCAGCCTCTTGTCAACCGATCGAAACCCGAAATGGATGAGTCGTAAGAATTCTCTCTCAAACCACGATGAGCCCTTGCTCATGTGCTTTCAGGTTCATCGGAAAGACCGGCGGCGAGATCTTTCATGAGATGATGCTCAGACACGGCGTGAAGCATATTTGTTTGTCTCCCTTCTCCAACCGAACTTGTCTTCGTCGGCAGGGCCAAATGAGAACCCACGTGCTAACTAGTCCTAGTCGGCTACCCTGGAGGCGCCATCCTTCCCGTCTTTGACGCCATCTACAACTCGGAACACTTCGATTTTATCTTGCCTCGACACGAACAAGGCGCCGGCCACATGGCACAAGGTAAGAAAGACTTGCTTGGTTGAACAAGGTTTATATTAATATATCATAGGGTACGCACGTGCTTCCGGAAAACCTGGCGTTGTACTCGTCACATCGGGTCCGGGAGCGACCAATGTCATCACACCCATGCAAGATGCTCTCTCAGATGGTACTCCCATAGTGGTCTTCACTGGACAGGTCGTAACAAGTGCGATTGGACTGGACGCGTTTCAAGAGTGCGATACTGTGGGCATTAGCAGGCCTGCGTGCAAGTGGAATTGCATGGTTACCAGCATTGCTGAGCTCCCGCGTCGAATTAACGAGGCTTTCGAGATTGCTACCAGTGGTCGTCCTGGCCCCGTTCTCATCGACCTTCCTAAGGATATTACAGCTGGCATTCTTCGAAAGGCTATACCAACACAAACTTGCCTACCCTCTTTTCCAACCATCGCTTCTCAGGCTGCCAAACGACTAATGGAGAAGCAGCTTAAGACCTCCCTTAGTCGTACTGCTGAGCTTATTAAAGTAGCTAAGCAACCTATCATTTACGCTGGCCAAGGCATCATCCAGTCTAACGGTGGAACTGAGCTTCTTCGCGAGCTAGCTGATAAGTGTTCTATTCCTGTTACAACAACTCTCCAGGGCCTTGGTGCATTTGATGAGCGTGACGAGAAGTCATTACACATGTTGGGTATGCATGGCATGGCATATGCCAATATGTCTATGCAGGAGGCCGACCTTATTATTTCTCTTGGTGCTCGCTTTGACGACCGTGTTGTCCTGAATACTTCAAAATTTGCTCCTAATGCTAAAGCTGCAGCAGCTGAGAAGCGAGGCGGCATTATTCATTTTGATATATTGCCTAAGAATATTAACAAGGTCATTCAAGCAACTGAGGCTATTGAGGGCGATGTTGCCACTAACCTCAAGTTGCTTATGCCTATGCTCACACCCACAAGCATGGAGCAACGAAGCGAATGGTTTAACAAGATATCCGAATGGAAGGCCAAGTGGCCTCTATCCAACTATGAGCGCGCTGACTCTCCTGGAGGCAACGGTCTCATTAAACCCCAGTCCCTAATTGAGGAGCTGAGCGATCTCACCTCTAAAATTGACAAGAAAACAATCATCTCGACTGGAGTGGGCCAGCATGTGAGTTCCTCGTGAGCAGCCAACACTATTATGAACACCAACTAACCTGAAGTAGCAAATGTGGGTAGCACAGCACTACTCGTGGAGAGAGCCTCGATCGTTTGTCACGAGCGGTGGACTAGGTACGTGATATTTTTGCAGCACCTTGGCCGTTTCTCTCCGGCCTTTCCTAACCCCAAACCCAAATCTTGTCATGTTTCTTGGTCATTGTTCAAGTCTGTAACGACCCTAATTCTGACTCTGGGATGCAGGCACGATGGGCTTTGGGCTGCCAAGTGCGATTGGAGTTAAAGTAGCGAAACCAGACGCTCTCGTGATCGACATTGACGGCGATGCGTCCTTTAACATGACCCTAACAGAGCTCTCCACCGCTGCTCAATTTAATATTGGCGTTAAGGTTATTATTCTGAATAACGAGGAGCAAGGCATGGTTACCCAATGGCAGAACCTGTTCTATGAGGACCGCTATGCACACACCCACCAGCAGAATCCGGACTTTGTCAAGTTAGCCGACGCAATGGGTGTGCAGGCGAGGAAGGTCTCCAAGCCAGAGGACGTTCGGGCTAGCCTCGAGTGGCTCATCAACACAGACGGTCCAGCTCTTCTCGAGGTTATTACCGATAAGAAGGTGCCTGTCCTGCCTATGGTACCAGCAGGTGCTGGCCTCCACGAGTTCTTGGTTTATGATAAAGGTAAGCTATGGTTCCTGGGACTGCAACACGATGATATGGCTATTTGCTAACGGCGGTTGATTGCAGAAAAGGACAGAGCCCGGCGACAGCTAATGCGCGAGCGAACCAGCGGTCTTCACGGTTCTTAGCCAGGAGTCCAGGAGGAAGTAAAGCTGTTGGGTGAAATTGTCAGAGGTCTATAAGGCATATGGGTGTCGTGATATTGCGTTGATTCTATAACTACGGAGGTAGCTCTCAAAAGTTTTGTCCCTTGCGATGATGACTAATATCCTGCCCCCCGGTCAGTACCAGAGAGGTACAAAGCGTAATCAAGCTTATAGTGGGCAGCCACTATAAGCTACTAGCTATTAGAGCCTAGACTTTCCAGCTAGGGGGCGGAGGTCCGCTGGAATATAGGGCATCTCGCAATTGTACAGGGGCATAAAATCCGACCTAAGTACCGCCTAAGTGCACCTTACGCTGATTGGTTAGAACGGATAGGGGTCGTGGATCGTGAGGATAAAACTTTTGGGAGCTGCCTCCGTATGGATAGGTGCATTGCGCCGCCTTATATACGTCTTCTTACCCCCTTATAAGGGTCTAGATAACTGTAATTATGGTGGACAATGCTAATTTAACTATCCCTTATTAAGGGTAACTATCCGGGTGTGTATAATAGTGATAATCTTTCTTAATGTGGTGAAATCGGCTTGATATAAAGAGACCTGGTGTCACCACCCACCAAACTGGCAGGGGTCAACGCGACGCGTCACCAACCACCCTACATACTAAAATAATCAAAACATTCCCAATTCTCATCCAATCCTATCCAAATTATCGTCATTGGATAGAAATGACTAGCCGTGAGATTTGTATAGCTCAAGCGCTTGAAAAAGTTGATTAAGGGTGTCCAATTGTTGTTGCAGCTGGACGGCCTTGCCAATGTAGCAGATATTGACGAACCCCAAATGCGGTTCGAGTATCGAGAACATCTACCACTAAGTGATCATTCATGCCCAAATTCCAGATAAACTGAATTTGAAACAAGGCTTAACCACCTATAAAGACGCATTTCAAAGTAGCATCTTCGAGACTCCATTCTTGAAACATCACTAACGGAGCCCGTGGGTCACCCTCATCTTGCTTATCATTCGATGGTGGTCAACGGCTTAATGGACTGGCAGCATATAGTCATTGGCAAGGCTTTCCGCGGGTTAAGGATCGTCTAAGCTTACGCCATTTGCAGGCATAGTAGTCAGAATCATCATCGGCATAACAGCTCTCGCTTAGCGCCTCTGTTGCATCACTATTCCGTGCTGGAGGAGAGTACTCTTTGTCACCTCGCACGACACTATCATAACTAGAGCTGGTTTCCGACGTGGTCTTGGGTTTGGATGCCGTAATTAGATGAGAAGGTTCCCTATGGACTTCGCGGGAGCAGCTATCAACCCTAGCCATAGACTTATGGGCCTTGCGGCATTTAAGCATATGCTGGTCAACATCAGGGGTATCATTGGCTTTGTCGTCGCCGCGCGGTTGAAGGCTTAATAGGCCTATGAGGATACCATGCTCCAGCCCCTCCTAGTATCCTTGCGTATCATTATCGCCATTGGAACAGGGCCGGGTGTCGGCATTGATATTGAAGTTGGGATTCGACCATTAATAGGTTTGAGTCCTCTCTTTATCAGCGTTAGGAGCTCGGCCACGGCCCTCCCAAAGGTCATCTTCTTCCAATCCCTTCGGAGAGGGCAGTTGTGTAAAGGAGCCCTCTGGTATGTCGTCGCTTGCCACTACAGACTTATTACCTATGAGTTTAGGGTCGCCGTCTGTGTTGGTTGCAGTAGGATTTTGCGTCTCACTCTTCTCGTTCACGAGCGAATGGGGTGGTGAAATAGATCTTGTAACATGTCGTCTTGGAGGTAAAGCGCACGGTGGTTTTGTCTCTGTCGTGTCTTGATTGAGTCGGTCGTCCGTCGGTGTACCCAGCCGGCGCATGCTATTAGCGAGGTCATCAGATTCGCAACCGAGTGCGTCTTATGCATATATTAGCCATGCCTGGAGCTCAAGATCCAACTATAACATGAACCTAACAATATAGCAAACATCGTCAGGCGCGGCCATGACAAGAGACGGCACAAGGGCATCGTCCGATTGCCAGCCCACGCCTCGACAGCCATTATCACCATCTGTATCGTCTATGTCTAACCCGCCCTCAGTGTCGGACGGTATCAATATCGGTTCATTCGTTGTCGGACTGGTGAAACATAATGTGTAAGGTTGTTCTTCGCTCACGTGAGGGGAGGAATATTCTGGCTAGGACAGAAGCTGCTCCTGCTGCTTCACCTGGCTAGCGCACTCTAGGACTGCAACAGCCGGAGGCACCCAGAAGGTCATGTTGCCAAGGCTCACAGTTACTGCCATAATAAGGTTTTCAAGAACAAACTAGATTAAAGGCAATTATTACAAGAACTCCAGGAGCACCGCATAAAGACTCTGAGCGCAGGCCTTGATATTAACAGAATCTACTGGAGTCTCAAGTCGCAGCACAATATATACATTACCCTTGTTTAGTCCCCCTTCAACCGCTTCGCTACACTCCTTGCTCCTACAAGCATACTCGGGCTCACAGTACAGCCCATATCCAAGATTAAGCACCCAACGAAGAGCAGTCAATATACAGTCGGATTAGGTGCAACAGCATTGACAAATATACACGCTCAGAATTGGCTTTATGCCAATTTTACATAGCTTTTTTGGTTTGCTGGAATTTTTGATCATTCCCTTAGTCTTGTATTTCAATATTGATTGTTTGATTGAAATGTTTTACGCTGGTGGATTCCTATAAGAGGACAAAGGGCGCCTATCTAGTGCTAACCTGTATTCTAATAGAACCTAGGTTTGCCCTACCTGACTACCCTAAACCCACCCCAGTTGGTCGCCCTTGTTACAATAGGATACCTTACACTTTTTCCATCAGTATAGCGGTATTTATTGGGTTGTAACTAGCCTATGGACAGGGACAGGCCTTCTATGCTGCGGGGCATTGGTTCTGTTGCAAGATGTTCCTGGAAACAGTCTCACAGACCTCTCCACCTCGGTGAATCTTGCAAATAAAAGCCCTGTTATTGAACGTTAGCATTCTTAGTTCAAGAGACATGAATTATTCAGCCAAATTACTCACATGCCATTGTTGAAGCCGGCACGGTTTCTCCAACAAGCCTCAACATTAGGGACTGTCAGGCTACAATCGTAATTGATGAAACCGTAGACAGTGATGTTTTTGTAAACCTCTTTCTAAACACCGATAAACATGTAATTAGCCATCAACTGAATGTAAACAATCATTTGAGGATTCGGGTTGCATTGAGAATGCCAACAAATGCTTGCGCCAGGTAATGAATTGTAGCGATGTGGTCGAAAGCAAATGCGGGGGGGCGAATGGAGACACTTACAAGCAAAACCGAGTTGGGCCCGGGCTGGACAATGTCGCATTTGGGAAACTCTTCCTTGGATACTGGGGTCAAGTCTTTCATACCGCCCCGGAAGTTAAGCATAGTATGTGCTGCCTCTTGATGGTTCACGATGCCAGCTTTACCACAGGTATAAGCCGGCTCATCCCTGCTGTCGTGTACGCCAGCGCTGTTGAACCGGCATAACGAGTTGGAGACACATGCGCCCTTGGCATCACAGGCTTTCGTATCGAGGACGGCGGCGGAAGCAACGCCAACGAGGGCAAGAATGTATGTGGAAAAGTGCATGGTGAGTATGTAGTAGATGTAGGTAATTGTTTGTATTGATGGTGATCAGGATAAGGATAAAAGTGATGAAGATGGACAGCATGTAGAATAGGCAGTCATTTATATTTGTATACCTATTTTCAGTGACAAGCTAAGTCATTAAGGTTTAGACTGTAAATAAAGGTTCGTGCACCGCCTTTTTCCCAAATACAAACTTTCTGAACCAAACAGGGAACCCTGGTTTGCTCTACTGCTGCGATTGTGATTGATAGTATACGAACCACCCAATACTATGCAGGAAAAAAAGTTGACGCCACCAAAACACATTCGGCGATTAGAGACGTCTGGAAAATAGTAATGCATTGCAACCTTGGATGAATTTGATGGCGGAAAAATCATGACATTTGACACAACTAAGATGCTGACCCTGGGGGGCTTGGTTACCGACGAAGATCCTAATATGCACCACCCAGAAGGGCTTATCGTTTTAAGAGTTGATTGCAGACCAATAAATAGTGAACACCTCGCCTATCAACAACTGAAGGTGAACTTTTTTAATCGCTAATTACAATAGCTACGGCCTGCATTGAGGTTATTGTCTCTCTACTGAAGGGTTGTAATTGAGTCTTATAGCTCCCTTTGAAGGCTCTGGTCTTCTGACGGTTGGACATGGTGTTGCACTATTGGTTTATACATACAGATGCTGACTGGTTTATTGAGTGGGGACGGTGCGGTACCAATCTCGCCAGTGTGGTTCGTAATGTAGAATTGCGGAGTGAAGCGTCCGATGCATATTTAGTTAGTTGCCTGCACATCAACAGCGGCTTTTGTCCAAGCGCAGCGGCTGTGCTATTGACCGCTGTACCATGGGGCAAAAGATAGGTCAATAATCGCTACTGCGGCAATTACTGTGGCACGTAACAGCGTCTAAGAGCCCCTGTACGAGTGGTCGGTTCGAACAGAGCCGGATAAGGTGGATCAAGCCGTAATACCAAGAATACCAAGCCCCTGGCTTTAGCGAAGGAGTACACGCTTGGCGCATTAATACAGGGGTGCGCACGGCTTGTCAATTAGGGGGCGCACTGCCAGTACGTAGATACCCAGCAATTATCTCACCAATCATTCTCTCACCAACCGATCAATTCCCCAACTTCGTCTCCACTCATCGCCGTAGAAATTAACGTTCAGGTTCCAAATCTTTGACAGGTTGGAAAGGATGCCATGGATGCCATGGTGCCATGGATGCCAAGCAGCGGTCGAGACCAATGTGCTAGTGATAGCGCAGTGGCGCATATTCCTCTGGGTGACGCGTTACAGTGCGACCTTGAATGCCTTGTAAGTTGTCGGTGCCCGAGGGACCCGAAAATGGGAAAACTTGGTTGATGTTGGTGTTGGCGGTGAACATAAAGATGCTTTGCACAAAATGCACTCTTTTTTATGCTTCCGAAAACAGCTCAACTACAAAGAATGTTATTCTTAAATTCCCTGATTGGTTATGCTATTTCCAATTGGCATCATCATTTTAACGAGTTGGAGCATGTGGGTCGGATAACTAGTTAATTGGAGAAAACGAGGCGCTTTACGAGGAACTATCCAAGTTGAGAGATTTATAGATTTCGAACCCTCACATCTCAAGATTCAGATGTGTGACGGCGGAATCCTTGTCATCATTGCTTCTCGGGGAAATCAGCAAGCATGTCGTTTCCTAATTGAGGATTGCGGATGCGATTCGAAACAACGGAATGCCAGTCGAGAATATCCTCTCAAACTCTTGATTATTCGTGGTTACGTTGACCTTGCCCGCGCTTTCGTTTCCGAGTGCTATGTATGTGTTAATAATCACTGGGAGCTTCTGTAGAGTCTGCACATATGACAATGGCGCTAATTCCCAACAAGACATTCGCCTTTTGGTTCTGGATAGGTCTATTAACGTAAATAAAACCAACCAGTATGGATGCAATATTCTTTGCGGAATCTCATGCCAGCGGTTTATCCCACAGGCCATTACAAATGACTTGATTGGAACTAAAGGCTGATATTTAGTGCGTCTAGCGGGCACCGATCCGGTGAAGCAGAAGCATGGCCATTGAGTTTCGCTTCCTTGCGTCGCACTCGACCCGGGCTTTATCCCTTTTGTTCTGCGCACTAAAGCAGTGCAGCTATTGTTGCAGTACGGAAAATTTTACATCAATGTTGTTTCTGAACAGAGGCGAGCTGTTCTTCACGAATACGCTGCCCACATAGCTTCCCTTGAGCATGGTGATTTACACAATGCTAAAACGAATTTCTATATCGATGCACAAGCATCATTTGCTCTTCTCTGGGAGTTGGGGGCATATCAATACATTGAGGACATACATGGCGATGCACCCGGTGACACGCTACAAACAGTTCTGTGTCGTTGTATTGCTATACCAAGAGTATAATCAGATGATGCAAAGATGTATCTCAAGCCTGTAAGCTTATGCGTATGTCGGAGTAACTTGTCTTGATCATTATAAAAGCTCAACCAAGCAAGAGAGCGTCTTGTCAATACAATATTGTTTTCTAGAGAAGATGCTGAGAAATCACACATTGCGTTGGTGTATTGAATATAGTCTAAGCGGGCCCTACCATGTTTGTTGTAAATCTATTTATAATTACTCTCAAATTTACAGTATTGAATAGCTATAGGAACTGAAAGTGCGATATCTGACTTGGCATGTGCAAATACACCGCGAAGGGGACCTGAATAGTCTCTCGCAGCCATTTCTCTCGTATCTATACTTCCCATCTCAACCCAGCCCTTCTCACTTCCAATCTTCTCTTCTGTAAACTTCAATTGCGCCTCAAAAACGAATCGCAAAGGTGTGGCAGTGATTTGAAAATTCACATGGGCAATATCCCCAGACATCTGGCGGGAGGGAAATCAAGCCGGTCAGATTGGGAGCAGCATTATCGTCTTACCTTCATTGCCAGAGCTGTAACGAGACGCGTCGTGGTGGCGGATGCAAACATCTTCAACGGAGGCGGGGGCCTTGAATGGGGGCTTGGCTGCCACAAGTATCGGGCTATGTTCTCTAGTAAATTTCACCCTAGGCTGCCACTCACAGTCGGATACCTACCCTCTGGCCAGTGTGCTAGTAACAGGAATGACTCGCGACCAAGGCCTAGTGTCCCGTTCTCTTGTCTCCTCACACCGAGCATAGCAACCATTATAATGAACAGACTAAAAAATATGCAGCTAGCGGCCACGCAGATTTCATTGAGAAAGGCATGCTGTGGCGATGTCGAGACTAGGCAGTCCGAATGTACTGGGAGCAAAATGCTCATTGTGCTTATCAATTGAATCGATACCCTAAACGTGTCTAATATTTTAAGCCTACGATTGCAGGTCTCCAATTAATGAGCCAAGTAGATGAAATAGAAACAAGGGAGATATTTAAGATTGGATTACTTGAATGATCTATGGTCTGAAATAATACATAGATTTCATCCCTCCATCTCCCGAACCTCTTGGGAAACCAACTGGCTGCGTGAAACAATAGTACCAGACAATTGGGCTAGAGAACTTGGACTGAGAATTTCGAAAACAGAAATGTCGCTTTGTAATTCACGAAATACTTGGTTTCGAATCTCGACTGCTTTGAACGAGTCCACTACAATTTAACCCGTAGTTAGTGCCTGTTTCTTTACGTTTTGGAACGAAAGATGGAAGTCAAGTCAAGAAAAAGTATAAGATGGCTGCTTACCTCCCAGAGCATACAAGGGGCGATCATTGTCAATATCAGTTGTCTGAACTCCAAGCCCCGGAGCAAGCAGGTCCTTTAATGTGTCTTGGACAATAGTTACGGCATCCTGTTTCGATGTTACCGAGTTAAGGAGCTCGCCAACGCCAGGCCCCGCGGATCCGCTTGCTGAAGATTCGTCCTTGACCACGGAGATTCGATGACAAAACTTCTTGTCTATCGCCCACTGGTCCACTCCATCGGGCTGCAGGGAGTCAGACATGCAGAAAACAAACTGAGAGCCGGTTGGCTCCCCGTCGGCGGTTGTACCCCTCATGGCAGCCACAATTGCAATGTCGAGTTCCTGCAGCGTCGTACTCACGCTGGCCATGTGCTTGAATCGGTCCAAATATTCGTCCATGCTCGTTCCATCAATGGTGTGATCAGAGTCAGCAACAAGACCAGCGTTGATTGAGGTTGCTGCCAAACCCAGTGAGCGGCGATAGTGTGCCAGAGAATCCATATACGAGTTTCCTGCCGCGTAGTTGGCTTACGAAACATTTCCGATGACAGAAACAACCGAGGATAACATGACGAAGAAATCCATATCATGGGGTAGAGCCTTGTGTAGATGCCAGGTACCCTCAACCTTGGGTTTGAAGGCGGTGCACCACTGGCTGTACGACATGTTATGGAATAGACTGTCCTGTTGGTAGTGGACTTGTTAGCTTCGTCACTCAAGATTGTAGAATCTTTACTAACTTGTAGGACCATGGCACATTGAATGAGACCTTTGATTGGTCGACCAGACTTGGTCACCTCGGTGATGGCATTTTGGATCTGTTCGGACGAGGTTACGTCACACTTGAGCACCATTGTTGTGCATCCTCGTGCTTTCAACTTCAAAAGTCTATCAGTGAATCTACCTCCGCCTGACCTCGAAAGGAATACGAGGTGAGTGGCACCGCTAGCAGCCATGACATCAGCAATCCTCAAGCCAAGCGACCCAAGACCGCCAGCGAGAACATAAGTCGCCTTACCATCCAGCTGCAATCGAGGCGGTACAGAAGGTATTACGGGCACCTGTGCACCATCTTCCAAAGGAGCCATTTTTATAGAGACGATGCCAAGGTCCTGGGACCTTATCATGGACTCGAGGGCTTCCGGCATCTCTGTCAAGTCGAATTGAGTTCTGGGAGTGATTGTGGGGAGTGATCCATCTAAGTCTTGAATGAGCTGTAGGACTTCTGGTAGCAGTCTTGAAACCAGCTGCGGCTTTTCTTGGAGAATTTGCAAAGGGTCCACGATTGAAAAGCTGATATTCCCACGCAGTATTGGCGTTGTTACGCCATGATGATCCGACACTACAAACGCCACTTTTGCAAGGTCCGAGAGGCATTGCGTCAGGTCGATGGCTAATAAGGATCCAGTTGCAGAACAGATTGCAACATCTAGACCTTGGCGATTTGTATGGTGTAATATGTACTCGGGGACACGTCCGCTGTCATGGTTCTGGTCCACAACAAGGATGTATTCTCCAGGCACGTGTGTTCTTTCCTCCAACCATTTCTTTTGTTTCAGCGTCTTTACCGTAACGAAAACGTCGTCACTGATTTGGCGAGAAAGATACAGCAGTGCCTGCCCAAGGCACGTAGTACCATCTTGAATGAGAATTTTCTGGTCTTTGTCAAGGTGTGTGATATCCTTCAGTATGTAGTAAGCCGTTGCGTAAGCCCAGATCTCAGTAGCAAGTCCACCACTGGCGATACTTTCAGGTACCCGAAGAACCAAAGAGCGATGCTGGCGCGCCTGGGTCTTGCACTCTGGCAGCCCAAACGCCACGACACGATCGCCTTTCAGAAGCCCTGTCACGTTTGAGCCCCATCGAGTAACACGCCCATCAAGTTGGCTTCCCAGCCATGTGGCATCTTGGGAGTCTTTCGAAACATCTGTGACCTTGATCTCGACTTCGTCTGGACCCAAGCTACCGTGGGCGCCTTCGTCTTTTTGCCAGGCAACGTTGCCTGAGCCCGTGAGTAGACACAACGGCCCAGTTGATAATGGGTCCTGCAGAATGGGTTTTGCAGAGCCCGAGGTTCGAGCAATCTCGTTGTCCATTGAAGGGTTGGCAATAACCCGCGGCAACAAAATCTGTCCGTCTAGTTCAGCCAGTTCCAAATCCGTGTCCGTAGCTGACCCATCTAATGATGATAACCAAGTATCAACCAAAAGGTTTGCTGCACCAAGTGTGGCCTCGTCAAATGACGTCGAAAGATCTAGATGCACAAGTGTCATTTGGGGGAACTCATTTCGCAGCACACGAAACAGGCCGGGTGCTGGGGCACTTTGCAACCCTAGTTCCGAAGGCGTGAGCATGTGAGCACCCCGTGTGACCCAGAATACACGAGATGCAACTGCAACAAATTTTTGAAATTGGTAAAACTCCGTGGCAGACCAATTTGTGATGAACCCACCATCTAGAAGAGAAATGACGTGTTGTTGAGGAAGAGAGTGCAGCTCTTCTAGGCGAACCGTGCGACTGGAAATCCCCCTTACCTTCAGAGCATTGGAGAGAGAAAGTTCAAGGGAGGATGATTGAGCAGTCTCATTAACCGAGGGCACGAGAATATAAACCTCATTAGTGGGCTTGCTGTCGGGCTCTGGGTGCATGTGCAGATCCATTTTGGTGCCATTCTGGAGATTTACTCTTACTCCCTTTAATTCATTGTCTTGCTCCAAAAGTTTCCAACTATTCGCTGCTTCATTGTTATCTCCACCGTCATGTAGCACAATAATCCGGCCCCTGGGCTGAAGTAGTGAGCTCCACACCAACCATTTCGAGGCTGAGTCTCCAACAGGGCCCCCTGCCTGACGGGCAATGACGAGATCAAATGTAGATTCTTTTATCTCTGAGCTTCCATCCCAAACTTGGAAATTCAAAGAAGCAGTAGCGTTGGTCAATCTTTCCTTCCATTCTTTCAATGCATCCTCGGATGTGTCAGTGACGGTGCATAGTGCGAATCCTCGGTATGGAGAATTGCCGTGGATGAATGGGCTGATATCTCCCAGAATGTTCTTCTCCAGAGTGCTTCCAACGACTAGGACCCTTAGGGCACTTGACTTGTGGCATTCCAGCTCTAACCAATCCCGCAAGCAACTGATTTGGACTTGCCCTGATTTAGTTGCAGCTTCTATCTTCCAAACGCTCTCAGGATCATGCTTCCAGACGATGTTGGTGGTCTTCTTCTGGGTGATATCATTGCCAGCCACACCGGTGTCCCCGTTCGTACCTGTACCGGCAGTGACTTGTCTCATGATAAGACCTTTGACGATAATCTTTGGCTCGGTCCATGAGGAATCCGATACAATCAAATCGGCCGCAAGCTGCTTGTCTCGGCGGTCGGCCCTTTCAGAGTAGCCCGAGAAAAGTGATCCGGGCCCCTGGGGCAAGTTGAAAGAGATGAAAAGCTTTTCCAGCATGAATGGAACCGCGGCCTCCTTAAGTGTCGTCCCATTAGCCACGGCAACCACAATAAGATGAAAGATTGCATCCAGTGTTGCCGGGTGAATTAGATGCGGAAATTCATATTCATGCGGCATGACGCTCCTAGTGTCTGGGATGGCTATTGTACCATGGCAGGAGTTTTTATCTGGTGAGGCGAACAAGGACGCAAGGTTCTGGAACGTAGGTCCATATTGCATCCCGACTCCATCCAGACTCTTGTAGAGTTTTTTAACGTCCACTTCTTGTGCTGAGCTCTTCATGGCTTTATAGGTATCAAGATATGTCTTCCACTCGAATGATTCCAGAGTTCCGGGCGACTGGAAATTTGGATCTCTGTACACAATTGAGAATGAGCCATAGCAATGCTTTGTCCAGGCGCCGTTGCCGATTCTAGAATAAATGACAAAATCATGGTCGAGCTTTTCGGCACCTCGAGGTACCTGGATCCGCAACAAGGTCTCGGTCGCATCATCGTCAGTGATGACGAGTCCTCTCTCAAAGTGGACATTTTTAAACTCGACCCCCTTAACCGCTGCTTCACTGGATGCGGTTTCCTGAACGGCCTCAATCACCATGATCAGCATTCCCGCACCAGGATACAGTGTTGTTCCTGTAATCTTGTGGTCTTGCACCCAAGGGTTTTCCCGGACGCGCAGGTAGTTTTTCCATTGTGGTTCCAATGGGTTTTGATTCTCCACGGCGACGCCCAAAAGATCTGTGCGGGGTCTTTGATGGAGTCGCTGCTGCTTTGTTGCTGCTGTCTCATGCCAGTATCGCTTTTCGTGATTCCACGAATAGGACGGAAGGTCCACGACTACCTGTTGCGCGGCGAGGCCTGATCCTGCTGATTCCCGATTAACATTAGGGAGGGATATCGGGACCCCCAGGGCCCAAATAAGCCCTGCAGCTTTCAATGCCGATTCAACTGCATCCTCCCCGCGGGCGAGCATGGAAGTGTAGGGAAGCTCAGACGGCAGTTTGCTGTCAACACCTTCCATTATCTGTACCAAAGGCGCCTTCAAAGCGGAATGAGGGCCAATTTCAATCAGTGCATTCCATTTGACATTTATCTTGCGGGTTCCACGTCTCTCGGGGGAATATGTGAGGAGGTTGCTGACAGCCTCAGAGAATCGAACGGTGCCACACATGTTGCGAATCCAGTAATCGCTGCTCAACTCCACAGGATTGATGTGCTCTCCAGTAACTGAAGAGAACATGGGTGCTCTGGGCTCCAAGATGTTTCCAACGCCAGCATCCTTCATGGCCGCCAAACAATCCTCTGCTACAATTCTCATGTGGGGAGAGTGGTAGGCGGTAGCGACTCGAAGCTTTCGAGCAAACTTGTTGTCTTTGGATATGTCGCCTTCCAGCTGATCAATGAACTCGACATCACCCGAAAGCGTAACGCTCTTCGGGCTATTTATACAGGCCGTAACGACGCTCTCTGGAGGAACGGCCTCAAGGTATCCTCGCGCCTCCTCCTCTGAGATACCGGCTGCCAACATGGCACCGCGTTTGGGGCCATTCGAGACCTTTCCGGAGTAGACACCTCTAAGGTACGCAATTTTGATAGCGTCTTCGTGGGTTATAATGCCCGCGGCGTAGGCGGCAGCTATACCAAACTTTTATGTTAGAAACGCCGGTCGCAAGAAGACAACATTTAAAAATCCCAATACGAAAGGAAGTTTACTAACCTATTTCGCCACTCGAATGGCCAGCTACTGCCCTCGGCCTGATAGACCAATCTTCCAGCAGATCAACGAGTGCCACCTGCACTGCCGTGCATATCGGCTGACTATACTCAGACGTTGAAATCTTGCTGTGCTCAACTTTCTGAAGCTCGATTTCAAGATCAAAGGGGCATTTTAATGCCTCAAGATAGACTTTGCTCCGAGATATACTCGTGGCAAATGCAGGGAACTCGATCAATTGTCGGCCCATACCTGCCCACTGAGCGCCTTGTCCAGTGAAAATAAAGGCGATCCCAGCTTGTTTTGAGGAACGCCTGTACTTGGGCAAGACTCTCTCGAGTTGTTCGGCCAACGCAGAGGTGGATTCAGCGACAGCAAAGGACCTGTAATCCAGGAGTGACCGCCGGGTGGCTAGGGTGTAAGCCACATTCGAAACATATTCCTGGCTTTCAAGAACGCCCTTGTTGGACTTCCAATGCGCTCCTAGAGATTTACCTATTCTCTGGATTCCAGGCTCGTCTCGAGAGCTTATAACAAACAGCCTCTTGATGGGCAAGACGGCTGGTGCTTCCACTTTGCAGTGAGAAATGTCGTTGCCGTTCAAGAGCTTTCCGTTAGTGCTGTTCATAAAAGGTTCCGAATACAGGCTAGTTAGCTGTGGGAAACCGACAGTAGAATGCCTGCCCCTCAAGCCACGGTCTTTCATATAGTGATATGCATCATCAAGAATGACATGTGCATTAGCACCCCCGAAACCAAATGAATTGACGCTAATACGACGATTTCCCGATGTGGGCCATGCCAGGGGACTTGGGGGCAAGGCAAGATTCCAATCTGCGAGTCTAAGCTTTGGGTTGACATTTTCAACCTGAGGTGTTGGAAGAATGACACCTCTTTCCAGGCACATCATGGCCTTGAAGACGCCTGCTAGGCCGGCACAACCCTCGGTATGTCCTACATTAGGCTTGATGCTCCCAACGTACACTGGTTTTTCAGGAAGGGCTGAGGCTCCAAAAGTAGCTGCAATGGCCGAGAGCTCGATGGGGTCCTAGTTCAGTTAGCGGTGACCACTAAAGCGCTGAATTTCTAGTGTCAAAATCTTACCCCGACAGGTGTTCCCGTGCCGTGAAGTTCTACGTATTGCGTCTCGTCAAGAGGCAACTCAGCCTCCTCGTAGACACTCCGGATCAAGCTGGCCTGAGCTTCAGGACTGGGCATTGTGACACTCGGCGTCTTCCCATCCACATTGATTCCAGAGCCTCGAATCACGGCTCTGATGGTATCTCCATCCCGAATGGCATCGCTGAGACGCTTCACAATTAGACACCCGATACCTTCGCCCCGACCATATCCATTGGCTCTATCATCAAATGCGTGGGATATCCCATCGGGACTCAACATGTGCATCGCAACAAGCTGTTGCATAAAATTCGGGTGAAGAATAACGTTAACGCCGGCGACAAGGCCCTAGTAGATATGTCAGTGGAAATTTATCATAAAAGCGTCCATCTCACCCACCATATTTGTCTCTCCAAGACGCAAAGACTGGCATGCCAAATGCAATGCATACAGGCTTGACGAACAAGCCGTATCCAATGTCAAACTTGGTCCCCGAAAGTCAAAAAACCATGAAACTCGATTAGCAGTCATAGCTTCGCTGCTGCCAGCTGCCGCCATATGGGGCTCGTCGTATACTTCCCTTGTAGACAGAACTTCGTAGTCACTCGTCATACTTCCTACATACACTCCCGTCATTGAGCCCTGTATACCATGCATTGGCATTCCAGCTGCAAGGTGCGTTAATTCATGAAACAATAACCGTCCCTCAAACCATGACTGACCGTTTTCGAAAGCTTCGTACGCCACCTCCAGCAACAGACGCTTGGCGGGGTCCATGCCTGCAGCTTCCTTTGCGGTCACGGAAAAGAAGGGTGCATCGAAAGCCGCAACGTCTTCTTGGAGGAAGAACCCATGTGTTGTGTTGAGCTGGAATTTGCTTGTGTGAGCCAAAGAAAAAAAGGAGCACCAGGCAGTGGGATAGTCTGGGGAACTAGACATACCGAGCCCTTGCGATCCGGGTCAGGGTGGTACCAAGCATCAGCATCCCAGCGCTCCTTGGGTACCTTGGCGTGGGCACTTCGAGAGTTATGCATCATATTCCAGAGCCCTTCCATGGAAGAGGCCTCCCCGGGAAGGCGACAAGATGCTCCAACAATGGCGATGGGCTCATGGAGCTTATCCCTTGAGGCGGCATTTGTGCCACTGGTATTATAGTTATCGGCAATGGGGACTCTCATTTTGATATATCGGTTTCAAACTTGGATTCAAGTGTGTTTGTTCTTGTTTACTTCTTGCAGTATCGCAGCCTTGGTCTTTTTATACATACTTGCTCCAGAAGATACATAGTCTATCCCGTTATCCATAGCCTAGCGGAATGGTCAACCACTGCGACTTTCTGTGATGGCCGTAGTGAATACCGTTTACCATTGCAGATAGATTCCTATTTTGTGAAGCTAATGAGGAAAAACCCGACCAAAAACGACCTAGTTAGTCTTTTCGATCCAGAATATGGCAACATCTGGGGTGCGTAAAAAAGAGCCACTAATTCTACTAGAAAAATCCAAGTTTGTGAGAGAAAATACATTCGCCACCACCATGAGGGGGAGATTATGTAAACATGCCCAAAACAGGAAACTTGGCTTAAACTGCACAAGATGAGACCCATTTTTGGAACTTGACCAAAAGAGAACAGTTCTTCCGAAAATGTTCAACTAAAGTCTCACTAACCCATAGTTAGTTAGATGTGCACATACTTCCTCAATTGTACGAAGCTGGTACACCTCAACCAAAATATCAAGTCCAAATTAGCCGTTGGTAGGATGCAGAACGAATCCTTTATCTTCTTAACCAAGGCTAGCTAAATACTGCGCACAAGATCGAAGATAATCTCATGTTCCCATCTCCTTAGTTGTATCGATTATACATTTTAGAAAAGGGTGTTCACTTTGAGGAGCAATTCCTATAGGATCGCTCATTGATTCTCTTTCTCTTAAGAGACTGCTTGCGCCATTCATCCACCAGGTATCACATTCCAAACTTGAAAACTTGAACTTGCTTGTACCAAGATGAAGAGAGTATTGGCCTTACATGGCGTGGGCTCCTCTGCCACTATCCTACGCGATCAGCTAGCACCTCTTGTGAACACTTTGGGTCCAGGCTATCAATTTGTCTATTTTGATGGGGCTATAGAGCGGCCAAGAGGGCCAGGTATGTTATTTTAGTCAAACGAACAAATAATTGCTAATCTCACCATCAGGCATGGCCGAATATTACTCTGGGCCATTTTATTCTTACACGACTGGCTACTCACCTACTGAGGTTGGAGACGCTCTGGATGATCTCTCCGATTTCATCGAGGATAATGGGCCATTTATTGGGGTCATAGGCTTCAGCCAAGGGGCTTCTATGGCTGCCTCATATCTACTAGACCACCAACACCGTCTGCCTGATCAACCGCCGCCTTTTGAGTTCGCTGCACTGCTTTCGTCCGTCGCCGCCTTCTCTCCAGACCCCAAGTGCTATCTACCGACCGTTCAACGTCTGCTTCGCCAGGAAAGCTCATCTTTTCAGGCATCTCCAGACGAGATTCGCAAGAAAATGAGGGCCAGCGATGCTATTTTTCTCAACTATCTAACCACTACCTTCACAATAGCTCAGAAAATTGGCGCTGTTCTCGCTGGATATGACATATCGTTCTTTAGTCAAAAGGACTGTCGCAAAATTCCTCGAGTCATGCATCCTTCATTAACTACAGACCGCATCAGGATTCCCACAGTACACTGCACAGGGAAGATGGATCACCCCTCCATGTTGGAACAGTCTAAGATGGTGGCTGGGCTTTGTGATCCGTCCATGATCCGTGTGCAACAGCATGGAGGAGGTCATGGAGTCCCTTCGAAGAAAGCAGACGTGGAGAGGTTAGCAGATTGCATTGAATGGGCGGTTGGAGAAGGCGCCAGTCGATCAATGCTCAACGTAGCATTGGGAAGGCTTCCGACCCGCGGAGCGCTGTAGTGTGTTAGCAGGAACAGGTTGGGGCTTACAGGGTCACATTTCCCGGATAGTACATCTTGAGGATAGCATAGTTATTGCAAGGTAAATGACGCAATTAGATGACAAGCTTTGGCTATTTCCCATTTCATTCCTGACACTTTTCGGGCTTGCATTTACGTTTGGGGTTGACGGAAAAAGCAAACTTCAAACTTGCAGTTCCAAATATGGTGTTGCCGTATTGGAAACACCCATCCTTCGCATACTATTTCATGTCATATAATTTACATTTTCCGCAACATTTACAGAAATCGGTGACCAAAGCAACCATATTTCTGTAGTTATAAAATGGCACCTTCCATCTAAACTATCACATTTCGAACGATCAGTAATAGAAAACAGCTCAAAAAGTCTTTAATTTAGAATTATAGATGCTCAAATCTTTGTGGCCATGGACCAGGCCAACATGGCCCCGGGAGAAAATGTAATTGTCATGCCCGCAAGCGTCACAAGGCGGCCCCCAAGTCCACGCAGCTTATTTTCTGCCAATCCAATCCATGACCCTTCATTACATGCTCCGGACCAGTGACTACTTGACGTCAAAATTTCAGAGACATAGGGGATAATAGCAGCAGATATGACAAGCAAGTCGTTTTGGAGGAAGAGATGGCAGCCCTGGCCGATAATCCCTTTACTTGCAATGTCCACGGTTGTCGCCCATGGCGAGAAAATGGCTCGCAGTGTAATATTCGTCGACAATATGCAAGCCATGAGAGCATATAAGTGGCCCAGTGTGGCACACGTTCCTGAGAGTATCAACGACGCCTTGACAAGGGATTGGGACCATGAGCTTGGCAGTGGCTTTGACCGGAATTGCTTAATCGCTATAGCAATCACCCGCTGCATAATCGGAATTATTATTGGAGTAGCTCGATAGGACGCTATCAATATTTGCCGAACGTCGCTGGAACAAGGAAAGAATGCTGGGTAGAGCAGCCAGGCTGGAAGAAGGGAAGTGATGACGCTGGTGTACACCAAAGCCTCGGCCTCCTCTGTCGGCATACAAGCCAAGCTTTTCTCCTCTAGAGGACTACTCTTCGCATATTTCAAGTGCGTAAGAAAGTACAGAGGGTAGATAAATGCTGCGCCGTAGGTCTGATTGCAGACTCCCCAGAATATTGATTCTCTGAAACATCGCAACATCAATCAGTAGCCATTCAATACGTTTTCAAAGGATATGAACTCACGACATGGTCCACCATGAACTGTGGTGCATCCCATTGATGATCATGCAGAATGATGTGGTCTGCATAGTACTGAATAGGCTCACAAGCAGGGAACGATAGACAGGGTTCCGGTCGCGAGTCAAGCCATCGTAAAAAATCACAGGCGAGAGTAGAAAACGGTCGAGTTGCGGTATCATGGTATAGATGGTCTTCAGAGGGTTTCCGTCCGGTAGCACACCCAAGCTCTTGACCACACCGATTGCCTTTGCCGTGCCATTTCTCAGCATGCAACCCCACAGGGAGTCAAAGCCTACGGCAGTTAGGCCGAGGAAATAGGTATTCATCAAAGTGCCTTCCATTATGCTCAAATATTCATACAGGGCTCTTTTCTACATCACACTCACAAGGCCGGCGCTGGGTGCGCGAGATGTAAGTATTTACTTACAGATGCGGGGTCGATTTTAACGAGACGAAGACGCGAAATGCAGGTGACAATAATAGGCAGTGTATTGACCGTCCAGCCCGTTTCGGATGTTCCGAATCAAGCAACTGACATGTACAGAATCCATCGCTACTTCGTAAGCCCCATCAGGGGAATCTAAAATTCATAATATGGCTCATACTCAAAGGCACCTTTGTAATGGAAAATTACATGACGGGCCCGAACAAATCCAACCCATGCCAGCAAACAGAAGCCAGCCAGTGCCCCAACCATTCCCAACTGAAAGCCGCCCGCCTGCATCACCATCCCTCGCAAAGGCAGCGTCAGGTTGATGGAACCTTTATAGGTTGTGGAGATGAGGATCAGCCCAGCGCCAATTGAACCACAAAATGCCAGTACTCGTTGGTCTCCTCGCCAATGTTTTATTCTTCCTCTCGGCGCTGGCGCATTCCTCTCTCCGAACGCCGGGGCAACTTTCACCCGGGAGGTCCTGGCTGCTCTTGTAGCCTATTTTTATTTTTCGTACGTGTTAGATAATAGATGTTTTGACATACATCAACGGTGCATGACTTACATATCCAGCCAGCGTCCCAACGTCCCACTGTTGCAAAGACTCCCTCGCATCTTCAGAGTGGCCAGCAAAATCAAAGTCCGACGTGGCGTCCGAGCCTGCTACTTCGAGCAACACATCACCTCCACCAGGATGGTCGTTCAAATAACTCGAGACGTCGTAAACTGTCTTGATAGATTAGCTCAAATGCATTTTGAATCTTGATGAAGAATTCAGGTCGGAATTAATATGCAACCTTTTCCGTGGAGAACTATCCATACATCGTCTCGCTTGTTGTGCTGTGCAACCTGCTCCAGTGTGTACTCGGATATAGTTGCATTTTCCATGACAGCCATGCTATCAGAGTCTTGAAAAAATTGTTTGGCATCTGAACTCTGGGATGAATTCTGGATATCGAACCGAAATAATTAATTACTACCTGTATTCCAAATTAGCACAGACCAGCGAGTGTTCCGAATGTATCAATGAATTCGAATGGGAACTGCGCCAAATCCAGCCAATTTCAGTTTGGTCTGTCTTACATCCAAAGCGGAGAGATAATTCGGCACCATCCCATTCAAGAGCGGGCTACCAACTCGGTATACCGCCGAATCTACACTTTCGCAATATTCCCAAATCATACAAGTAGCATGATTTACGTAAATTTGCATGCCCACCCATGGCTTTTAATAATGTCAGCTATAGCAATTGCTATTCAAGCTCCATCTAAGTCTCCTTTGTCACAACGGCAAATTGACAACAGAGTAGTATAGTTTAATGTTTTTTCAGCCATGGCAATCAAAGAGTTCTTCCTCATCGGCTGCAAAGACTCTGGAAACATCAGTCTTGAGTTCACAAACTCTGACTTGCTAATCGATCTCCAGAGTGATCTGGCCAAACTTTTTTCCATCAGCAATGCTGACGGTAAGTGATTAAACTTTTTTTTTTCGTGGTTTTATTTTGTAAGGGGCAAAATGAAGCATGTACTAATTAATTTTCGTCTCCGCAGCAATATCACTCCATGAGTCCAACGATGATCTAGATACAATTACCAAAGTACTTTATTGTTGCAGCATTATAGGGGTCAAGATCAATAAGAGGCCTGTTCGCGTGCCGTTCGGCCCCAAGGAGCTTCCTATCGTCGGCAATTATTTTGACATCTATCCAGATCATATGGGAAATCATGATCGACTTTTCGCCCAATACGGCAGTGTTATCAAGACTGTCAACATGGGGACCACAATCTACCTCACCAATGACCCCCGAGTGTCCGAGGCGGTTCTGAGTGAGAGCGACTACTTTACCAAAATGACCTCAGATCCGTCGCACCCACTGTACTGCATGCGCGACAGCACCGCTCTTTTCATGTGCGACACTTCGGCGCCAGCATTCAAGCTTTCTCACAAATTCATTGCGCCGAGCATGTCGCCCAATGCCGTCCGAAATTACACGCCAATCATGCAGCAAGCGATTGAGGAGTGTTTTGGCGTTTTCGATGAGCTAGACCGACAGGGTAAAGCATTCAATGTCTACCAGTACATGTTCAAACTGGCGGGTCAGATCATATACCGAATCGTCTTGGGGCTGGATGTTGAGCACTTCAAGACAATCGACACGCCACCTCACGAAATTATCCACCTACTGGGGGAGTATATGCTGCTCATGAAGAAGACGTCATTGAGCCCACCATGGTATCGATACTTGCCTTTTGGTGATCACCGCCGGCTCGCAGAGGTCAAGAAGCGAGCCTGGGGGCTAGTTGATGCGGCCATTGACAGCGCAGAAACCGAGGGCGCTGGAGAGGATCTCCCAATCAAAGAGGCAGCCCTTCATTCACAAAGCCTGGCCGACTATCTCAAGCGCGCGCTGGATGACGAGGGCAAGAAACTCCCCAAAGAGTATCGGCTGACCAACACGGTGGCCCTCATAGGTGCTGGTTTCGTAACAAGCTCTTCTCTACTTTCGTGGATGATTTATGCTCTGACGCAATACCCCGGAAACGAAGAACGTTTGCTCCAGGAGCTCGTTGACCACGGCGCATCGCCCACCAAGGTCTGGTCGTATGACGAGATCACAACGCTGCCGTTTCTTGACCACTTTGTCAAAGAAACGCACCGGATGCACAATCCATCATTCCAGACGGCCCGCAACACAAAGAAGGACGTTGTCGTTCCAGGGGGCTGGCTGATCCCCGGCGGCTCCATTGTTATCCCAACATTCCCATCAATTCACAAAAACAAGGATTATTGGGACAATCCTGAGAGGTTCGACCCAGACCGGTGGGCGGACAAGGAGAGCAACGGCGCAAGACATCGCATGGCCTTTACGCCCTTTGCCGCTGGTCCTCGTGGGTGTGTGGGATTCAATGTCGCCAAGCTCGAGGCTAAGCTGGCCCTTGCGAATTTAGTCTACCGCTATCACTTTAGGGACGCCAGCACAGAACCCATGCAGTATGATCCGGAATTTCTCGTCATCCGACCGTTGAATTGCTACGCAAGGGCATACAAAAGGACCAGCTGGCCACACAAAACTGCGCAATGAAGGTCTTTCACACATATTTTAGAGCAAGCTGCAAGCATGTGCCTGAAAATATCACATAAATAGGAACAATGCTTTTTTTTTAATATCAATATCTATGCAACGTGATGCAGCGGTTAGAATTTTCCAATTCCTTGTGCGTGCCATTTCATTATTTGATATCCTAGAGGTCCAGTTCTTCAACCCACAGAGTTATCCAAATCGTGGCCCCAGCCAGCACAATAAGCTTCACACAGCAAAGTTAGTAGTTAGGCTACAATGGCCAATGGCCTTTTAAATCCAATATATATCTCCAATAGCCTCAAGTAGCCCAATGGAAATAACCTTGATGCCTTCATGCCATTTCATATGGATTAGGTACTCCAGCGAACTAGTGAAGATAACTTTCGTATTGAAGGTTGAATGCCATGACGCTTTGCCGCATACCAAATGAGCATCTGAATCTTGCGTGAGGCTCTAATTGTCTTCTCGTCCTTGCAGATAGACCCACCAAACACCCAGTACAAGGGAAATGACGTTGTGAGGATACTCATGGACCTGCATGGATCTCTTCTCGCATTGGGTCACCAGGAATCTTTGCCGCTTACCAAAGATGCAAAGAACCGGCGGATAGTTAGGGCCTGATATTTTCGCCGAGTAGGATGAATATGGCAGTCCCCGTAGTGACATTAATATCCATCTTAACTCGGGGTAACCCAAGTACTCGGGATCTGTCCTTGTTAGGAATTTTCGCATCGTGAATTCTCCGTATGTAGGGTAGTGGTGGGTCCCATCCGCTTCCGTTCTGGGGACCAGTCCATTTTGGGACATTTCCTCTTTTGGACACTTCCATTTTGGTACGAATCCCGAGAGTGCCAAAGCTTTTGGTCGCCAATATATCTACAGCCGGCCTCATATTTCCTCCGCGCCCACAAACGCGGCTTGGGAAAACATGCCAGCTCCGCAAAATGAACCAAATGTTGCCCCGAGCTGGCTGACAAAACGCGCGGGTGAACTCCTCTCGCGGCAATGGAAAATGACATTGGTAGCTGTGAGCTGAGCTTCCAGAGCTTGCTACTTTAAAGCTCCGCCTCCATCCCCCAACACCAGCGAGCAAAGAGAGCAACAACAGAGGAAAGACGCTTCTCCCCGCTCATCATGAATACTGATTTTGAGAAGGCTGGGGCTCTAGCCACTGGTGAGCCGCTTCGCACGGCTATGATGGCCGAAAGCAATGATTCAGAAGGCAATCCTGTAGGAGATGCGGCAGAGAAGAACCCCCAGTCACCGCGACCGATCCATGGGTTCAAGGTAAGGGACTGCCTCTCAATTTGATGTTTCGACTAACAAGTACGCTTTCCCTCTTCCCCTACAGTGGGCCAGCGTCGTCGTCTCTCTTTTAGCCTCGTTCCTGCTCTACGCTCTCGATACGACCATCGTGGCCACGATCCAGCCCGCCATTGTCCTGACGTTTGGCTCAGTCGAACTCGTCCCATGGCTCAGCGTCTCCTTTGCCCTCGCTTCGGCCGCGAGCACTCTGCCGTGGTCGCGTGCCTTTGGAACATTTTCGGCCAAGAAGCTGTTTATTGGGGGCACCACCCTGTTCATGGGCGCCTCGGCGCTGTGCGGTGCGGCCCCGGACATCAACTCCTTCATTGTCGGCAGAGCGCTGGCGGGCGTCGGCGGCACGGGCATGTACATGGGCCTGATGACGATCCTCTCGGTCAACACCAACGACACGGAGCGGCCCAAATATCTGAGCTTGACGGGTTTCTGGTGGGGCATTGGCACCGTGCTGGGGCCCGTGGTTGGCGGCGCCTTTGCCGAGAGCCCGGCCACCTGGAGATGGGCCTTTTACCTCAATCTTTGCGTGGGCGGCGTCGTCGCTCCCGTCTTCCTCCTGGTGCTGCCGGACCACCACCCGATGCCCGGCGTCCCACTGCGATCCCGCCTGTTGATTCTGGACTATGTCGGAGCTGTACTATCCTCTGGGACCTTTTTGTGCATGATGATGGCCATGAACTTTGGCGGCGTCCTGTGGAAGTGGGGTGATGCTCGAAGCATCGCCTTGTTTGTGCTGTCGGGCGTGATCGCCGTCAGCTTCTGCCTCCAGCAGGTCTTTACGGTCGGCACCACAATGGAGACCCGAATCTTTCCTATGCACTTTTTCAAGAGCCGCACCTTGGTTGTTTTATTTTTGACCATGAGTATGTATTTTTCTTCGTCTTCCTTTTGCCATTGGATGCAATCTGTACATCTAACAGTCTTGAATAGTGTTTGCCGCATTTGGCTGCTTCATCAGTATTTACTACTTGCCATTGTACTTTCAATTTACCCGCGGCGCAACGGCTCTGCAGACTTCGGTCCACCTGCTGCCATTCATTCTTTTTCTCTCAGCTTCTGTCCTCATGAATGGACAGTTTATGGGAAAGACTGGTTACTACTACCCATGGTACATCTTTGGAACTGCCTTGCAAGTCATTGGTGGTACTCTGCTCTGTAGGTTGCCACCCCCCCACCCCCCCCCCCCCAAAAAAAAGGGAAATTTGAGAAATACAAGGAAAACCATCACACATCCTTATTGGAGCACAGCCTAGAAAATATAAAACGATTAAAGTGACAACCAGCTAATGAATGCATCAGACACGGTAGACGAGCATACTTCAAACGGCAAGGTCTATGGCTATACCATCATTCTCGGCCTCGGCGTCGGCTGCTATTGCCAGGCTGGATTCCCAGTGGCTCAAATGAAGGTGGCGCCCGAGGATTTAGCGTACAGCGTTGGTTTCATGACAGTTAGCCAAATGCTCGGCATCGCCATCGGCACGGGTATGTCAGGGGCCGTCTTTGTCAACCTGGCCCACAAGGGCCTGGAGGGCGTATTCCCAAATGCAACTTCGGCAGAGATATCATCAGCTGTAGCTGGCGTGAGCAGTGGTCTGATTAATTCGGCCATGCCTGCCGTCAAGGCTGCAGCTTTGCACGAGATTGCCAGGGCCATCCGATTTGCCTTTATTCCTGTGTTTGCTGGCGGCGCTGTGGCCTTCCTATGCAGCTTGGTCATGAAGCGAGAAAAGGTCTTTGTGTAGATGTTGGAGGAGAAGAAGAAGAAGAAGAAGTGAAGGGGCGGTTGACAGAGTTCAGTGTGCGTAAAATTAATTTTTCTTTTCTAGTTCTAGCTGCAACCAACTCTTGTCCAACCATGTGTTTCCAGTCTATATAGAGCCCATTTTACATTGGTCTGTTTTCTTCCGGGTAGTTAGATACATACATGTATGCACTGCATATTACCTATTTGCCAAGTGCCAAGCGTGCATTCCCTTTTCCATGAAACCGTTTATTAAATGTCAACCTCAGAAGTGGCAAAATCGCGCAACGCCTTGTGAGTCTTGTCCAACTTGGTCTTGGTGCCATCCAGCATTGGACGCTGCTTATCTGGAATGCAGGTCCCCAGCCGAACTATCAGCTGCTGCAACTCCTTGGCATGCAATTCTATCATAGTTTTCAGTAAACTTGTTCGCAGTGCTGGGTGTCCGACGGAATAGCGACCAAACTGGAAAACAGTGGGTACAGCATCTGGAGTCTGACACTCGAGGAAGCGTTGAACCACCTCGGCCATGACGTTCACAAGTTGCTTTGCTATGGTGACTACGAGCGTGGGGCTGGAGGCGCTCGTATCGCAAACAGAACAAGATAGCATGAGGCGGCACTTATCGATGCCGTGGTCTAGACAGGCAAACAGGCTGTCGGTTGAGGGAGCGCCAATGTCAGTGGTAGTCTCGGTACCGAGGTCTTCAAAGGTCTGCAGCATGGAGGCAAGACAAGTGCAGGATGACGAGACGCCATCGGCACTGGCGGGCGGTGCTGTGGACAAGGAGGTGGAGGGGATAGAGGTGCTGGACCGGGGCTGACGGTGCTGTGATGAAGGACTCGAGTTGCTGGAGGATGGCCGTGGTTCGGCTAGAGCTAGTGCGGAATAATCCGCGCGTGTCGTGTAGCCCGCGTCTCGTCCTTGCAGGGTGGATAGCGGCGGCGGGTCGTAGGCACTGGCGTGCTTCCCCGGACACAGCGAGAAGGTGTCTCCTGGCAAAAAGTCGCTGGCGTCGGTGGAGTCGTTGAGTAGGGCGTCCAATTCGGCGCCCATATCGGGCCATGTGTCGGGGACCAGCAGGGAGCCCATGCCAGGCTCGAGGCTGATGATGGCCACGCCATCTCGTGTCGGGTCGACCCGCCGTGGTCCCCGACCTTCGTTGCTCGCGCGGGGACGAGGGTGCGAGCTGGAGTTGGAGGGCGAGACCAGCGGTTTCTGGCTCTGGCTCTGGCTCTGGCTTTGGCTTTGGCTCTGGCGAGCAGACTTGAGGCTGGCCGTCGACACTCTGCGCAGCCGCTTCCTTCCCGCGCTAACGCCAGAGCTGAAGGTGTAGGTGCACGACGTCGACGCGGCCAGACACCTATCGCAGCCCTCGTTGTCGCCGCTGCATCGCAACTGCAACCAGGAGGTTAGAATGGGCACGCGTTTCGAGAATGGTACATGCCTTTTGCGCACGGCACAGGTCGCAGGCGGTCCGCGTGTACTCTTGATCGCCGGCCGACGACGGGTGGTGCGAGCGGCTCACCAGCTCCGGGTGCTTGGTGGCCGTGGAGTGGTACTTGAAGGTTGCGAACATGGCCGAGTGATGCTACGGCTCGGTAGTTGGAAAGATGAGGCTTTCCATTTATCCCTGAGGAGCGCGTGCGACGCAGTTAAGCCGACGCCATCTGACTTCAGTGGCCGGTGCCCCACCGCCCGTCCGCGAGCCAGGGCGGGCAGGGAGGGCATTGATGCTGAGGGAGGGAGGGGAGAGAGGGTTCAACGCTCAACGGTATCTGACCCAATCTTGATATTGTTTATGTCTATTTTTACCATTTTCTGTCTTTTGGCCCATACGCCTTTGAACAATTGGCTTCAATGTCTTTGATTCTTCCTCAATACACACACATTCACTTATTTGCAGCGCAACCACGTGTTTTCGGTTACAAAAACACCCATCGGGCCCCCATTGGCCAACATACATCGTTCAACATGCTGTTCATGGTGCTACATGCACTTCAATCGACGGATTCTGATTGGGAGCAGGTCCCCGAAGCAGCCTCGCAAGGCCCCACTGTCAGCACCTTGAACTTGACCTTCCTGATCCAGTGCCTCGCGCAATCATTGACTTCCTGCAGCCGCCGCAGATCTCCCTCTGACATACCTGGCATACCCCCTGACATACCTGACATACCTGGCATACCTGGCATATCGAACCAAAATATTCATCAAAGTATATTGGCTATTGCTATATTTCAAGTCCAGCTTTGTCTTACTATTGTGGCCGTAGCCTGCGCCCCATGAAGCCAGCTGCCATCTACTTCAAGTGTGCCTGCCTGCCTGCCACATTGCCCGGCAAAGACATAGGCCGCCGACGTACGGGCCGACTGAATGCCGTCTGACAGACCAACGGACCGCCACCACCTGGCTGAGCCGGTCTGGATGTTTTTGTACACGAACCTTTTGCTCCTGTGGCTATGGCCCGTGGTGAAGCTAAAAGACCGACCCAATGGCATTCGAGACCCCTACATGTCTCTACATAGAGACTTCCTTATAAACTTTCTTTGGGGCTATGCCAAATGGACTACAGTGGCGGGGTGAACTCTTCCACCCTCCTGTTCATCGTCGTCTGACAAACCTCGGTCATTTATTTGGCCCATTCTAGTTTTCTGGCAGATCAGCTTCACTTGCACGGTAGGGGCCGGCAGCTTAGTCCGCCCCGTCTATATGTGGAACGCGTCGTTGCCTGCCTTGTAGAGAATGAGACTGAACGCAATAACCTTTTAGCTGGGTTAAAAGTATTAAGATTGGCCTCTTCAAGAGCCAAGATGCTTAGATCATCAAAATACACAATGTTTTCACATAAATCAAGTCTCAAATAGCTGTGTTGAATTAACATAAAATGTCCTCTCATATATGCAACTCAACATTTTGATACAATTCCCTACGGAAATGTTTTCACTGTTGAATAAAGAGTTGATAATTGCTATGGGTCGAAGCAGAGCCACATTGCATGGCGATAAGTGGTAGCATATTACAGAGTCCTTGCTGGTACTCGTCCAAAAAAGATAAAAAAGAAATAGCACGCTTGCAAAAGTGTCCGTACAACGCCGCCAACTCTTACTAGCCACATAAGTAGTGTGCCATGCAGACAAAACGGCCCTTTATGTGAAGCTAAATGTCAGATCTGACGTAAGCGCGTGATGCTGCCCTGCTTACATGACGAAGAATTCCCAGTTCTAGGATGATTTACAAGTGTCATTCACTTAGCACCAGCATAGTATCGTTTAACGACTACCAACTGAGTGGGATTCTGAGTGCTAATTAGAAAATAATCTCGCCAATTAATTATGGGGCGCTAAAAAAAAAGGCATCGCAAATCTTCATCAGTAAAATGGACTTGGTCAATATCCTTTTCAGTACTCTCTCAGCCCACTGTTAAGCCACTTGTCCGATAGGTACATCCAATTACCTGCTCAGCCTCAACACACATATTTTGACAAGACAATTTTTCAGCTCTCTCAGCCACACACAAACAAAATTCAGATGAGCGAATCTCGTCGCACCTAGTGATGATGAGGTTCTTGACTCGCATTGGTGAGCATCGAGACCAGCCAGTGCCAGAAAAAAGACACGAATTTTCAGATTTAAATAACATCCACAAGGTGCACGCGATGTAATGATAAACCTCTTCAATTAACAGAATATGGAACAACTAGGATCTTTTTTCACGATTCTGTTTAAGCGAGATATATTCTCCTTCTTTTCCCTTTCCATGTGTGTGTAAGCTGACCTAGTATAGATTCCTTACAAAATATTTTGCTTAACCAAGTTTGACACATGACGTCCAAAGGCAATGCGGGCACGTGTTTATGTTTACCGATTTCAAGCTCGTCGAATCATACGACTATGATTATCAATATATTACAAATTAATGCGTTAGACTGTTGGCCAATTAAACAGATGGTAGTCGGACCAACATGCTGCATGGAAGCCAAGCTCACTGGTCAGTATAGGCCTCACCCAGCTCAACCAGGTCGCGCAATTGGCCGGAGCGGTGGAGCAGATCGCACGTTTCCCCCCCTAGTCTCATCTAGCACATTACCTGCATCAAGATAACATATGCCGAGGTTATTTCAACAATTCTAGCATAGAAATATAAAAATGGATGCTTTAATACAATCAATTCTTGAAGCAACTAATCATCGTACTGTAACAAGACTACAAAAATACATTCTAGATTCGAACTGTCCCATTAGTTTAGTAGTTCTTCCACTCATCACTAGAATTGATCTTTTTAAACAGCTCAATCAGTGCGGCACTACTGCCGACAGCCTTATAATTCTTGGCACACGGGTCCGAAAATGGCTCGCGTACTTTGACAGCCCAATGTCCCCTAACCCAATCCCATCGTGACAGATTATGCTCAACGAATCGCGGTGAATGGCTCTTTGATTCGACAGTTTTGGCCGGCGCAAAGTCCCAGGCACGATAACCCGATCCGCCGGAGGGTAGATTCGCACTCTTGGCCTGGTATGCTTCATAGACCTCGTCTACTGAGGCTTGCAAAACTTCCTTCATGAGGTCTAGGTTCTGTTTGTTACCTGGTTCGAAAAAATTGCTTATTACCTGTGATAAAAAAGAATCTTGTTCCCTTTTATTCACGACAGTCAGACCTAGCTTATTATTTTCATTGTGCATTAACTAAATGTATTGTCGGCCTTGGTGCTAAAATGAAGGGATGTTAGTGCTCTTGCTTACCATAGACAACATATCTGGAGCCAGCAGTTTCCATCCCCAGCCAGAATTCCACTACCAGCGATTGTAGTCTGTACAACAGTACTGAATAAGCTCCAAGCATAACCGGTCGATGTTCGTCTGGATATATCGCAAAAGCCATATCGGCCAATGCAGACCTCGTTGAACATGGTATAACTGAAAATTGGAACGTTGATCCAAGCGGTCTCCATGCTCGTCACTATATTTGCAGTCGCCTTTTCTCAGCAACGGGCTCTGACACTCGTGACCGCAACAACTCTTCCAGCGCTCCTAATAGGGTTCTATTTTACTTTTGGGATGGGTGAGTGACCTCATCTTACTTTTCACCGAGGTCATTTACTAATGATCCCAGATGCCAAAGTTTAGAGCAGAATTTAGAGCAACATTCTAACAATATACAACCATGCAGGAAGCCTAGTCGAAAAAAACCCCGAGTACAATGCACACAGTCACGGCTTTTGATGCGGGAAAGAAACAGCCCAAAGTATGACTTTAATTTAGCCGTAGCCTAGAAGCTAGGTCTCAAAAAACCCCCCATCATTGGAGTTCAGTGAAGTGTAGAGCTTTTCACTATTAACTGCGCCTACGCCTTGGCTGCCGGAGGCGTTGGGGGGTGGGTGGTGTAGGCGGGTGTGAGGCTCGCAGCTTTGCAGTTAGCACGGTCAGGCACAGCGTGGCCGTCAGTGGTATCTTGTAGGGTTTACCGACGTCGTATCATGCTGCTAAATCCGGCGAGATGTCCTGAATATATCGCCAAATCTGGGTCGCTGTTGCATGTGAACTGGCTTCCTCGCACAGACACTGAGCAGTTCATAATTAAGCTCGAGCTTACTTCCCACTGAAAAGCACGAATGATATCAAACTCAAGCCCGGAAACACATTTGAGTGGTGATGTGATATTGATGTACCTCGCTGGTGTATCTATGCTCTCGTTCGTCCATTCCTTCGTATGTTATTGGACTGTAGTTGTAGTATTTGGACCCAGTTTCATGGAAGATGATGAAATGTTTGTGGATTTATACAACGTATAGTTAACCCAGCATGGTTGTTGAACAGCGCTCCAGTTGTCACTTTTGCATGGATCTGCATTCCACAATGATTTTGGGACTTGCTGACGTAAAGGAATATCTTTGGTAACCTTCTCAGAGAATATGCTGTTCTCAATAGTCGATGTCTAGTACTTCATGTATGGATAAAGAACACAGGCGGCGGTGGTATAATCCGTTGCGCCAAACCATGCTTGGGGATTAAATGTGCAGGATCCATCAAGTAGCGCTGACTCTCCGCAAGAGTGTGGGCACGTGGTAGTGCCATCAGAATATTGATTACAATTGTTCTGTGATACTGCAAGAATAGTGAAGTTTGAGAGAGCCCAACGAGCACGATTCAAAAATTCTGGCGGTACAATTTGACGCGCCCACGTGAAACTTCCCACAGTGTTGACACTCATGTGGATATTTTCGATGACCATTCGATTTCCTAATCTTAGTTCTAGTGGACCGTGGTCAAAGTCCGGTCAGCTGAGTCGTAGCCTTTCTGCTCGTAAGCAGGAATACGGAAAATGGTTATCTCGTTGAGCGGTGCTTTCTTGCCTGGTGCCATAGGACCTTGGACTAGTTCGTACATACCATGGCATCGACTGCATACGCCTACACTTGAATACGAGACTGCATCTCGTTTTGGCTCGTTCCCCCAATCAGCATAGGTAGGAAAGGTGCAATTGCCCGACGGACACATAAAAAGAGAGCCAATGTTGGAGTTGATTGGACGGGTTCACCATAGAGTCTTGTATGGCGGTGTTCATCCCAATGTTCAGGCCAGGCAGCGCACCACCTTTTATGGCGATTAGCTTGCTGGGTTCAACGCTGTTTGCAACAGTCACGTTTGCCGACTGACCACTCGTATGTGTGATTCGGCGGCTTTGATAGGTTTGAATTATTTGCTGGGTAAAAGGGAAGTGGTTAGGTGATGGTGCTTGGGACTTTAAGTGAAAATGTGGTATAGGGACTGACCAAAAGGTAGGGCAGAACAAAATAAAGACTCTAAATAACTGTGCCAAGTAAATATAATAAACATCAATAGAACCTCTAGATCAAAGGAACTTTCAAAAAGGAAGCCTCAAAATCGCACCAAAAAATCATGGGATTGAGACGAAGCTCGTGTTGGTCCATGGTGTTACTGCCAGCGGACCTTATCACCAAGTCCGGCGTCGTAGTCGGACCAACTCTTAGCCCAAAGTGCTCGCTGCCTACCCTGTATCAATGTTCAAACTCATCATCCCCACGCAACATATACAGCAATCTCAGAGTAGTATTTTGCAGTCGTGGCCAATCCCATGTCGTCTTGCGATTCCATCATCATTTCACCATCATGCCAGGCATGGAAGGACACGTGCGATGAAACTTGCAATCGACACCACAAAACCTTGAGGCCATTGTGACGTCCAATTTCGATCTCGAGGAGCCGAGCAGCTTTGACTGGTGTCGACTTGGGTAAAGTGTCCTGACCATGGCCAGGCAACGCGAGGCTTGTTTGGTTGGACCTTCGCGTCACTGAGTTTTGCAACCAGCTGGGGACCCACTGCTCACTGGTCAACAATGTGGCAGCGGGTACGATGAGGGTGTCAGGGGACCTCCAAGGACATGGCCCCGTTAGACCGGGTTAGAGAGGCGGTGGCGGAGTGTCTGTTGACCCCAGCCAGGGATGCGCTCCAGTGGGATCGGGATGCCTGCAAGCACCAACAGGTGATCGGACGGCTGCCGGATTTTGGGCCTTGAAGTCCGTTTGCAGGTCAGATTGAATCCTGCCAACCAATCCCCGACGCCGTCTGCTGCTCTCACGCATAGAATCTCATTTCCTGGCCACACAACCTGAAGACTCTCTTCCCACATTCCCAGTTTGGCAAACCTTTGAAGTCAATTAGTTAGTTAATTGACTGGTGCCACACCCAGTATGGAGCAGAGAGCTGCCCCCTGTCGATCAGCACCATATGGACAAGCCTGCCTAAACTGTTTCAAAGCAAAGTGCAAGTGCATTGTTCGTGCTGAGGAGCGTGCCTGTGAAAGGTTAGTTTGTCATTTCGTCGCTGGCTGGCCTTCCTACTAGTCAGGTATTGACAATAGACATCAGATGCCACCGCCTCCATAAGCAATGCCTACCTTCCGACTCCGTTCGTACGCGTCACGTACAGCATAACAAGGATTCGAGTGCTAGGATTGCGCAGCTTGAAGGTAAACTTGAGGCTGTGGTTTCCATCTTACAGTCGCTGGCTAACTCGGCCGACTCGCCAGCGGCCTTCCGCAACCTGCTTGACCAGAAAGGCGTAACCAGCCCGGGTGAATTGCCTTTGCCCCCTGCAACAACAAGAGCAGCCACAACACCGAATCCAACTTTGGCCCCTATCAATCCATCCACCGATGGCAGTACCAACTTGATATCGGCTACTGAGTCAATCCCGTCGACGCTAGCATCGTCTTCACCGGTATCTGCGCAATCGTCTCAGCCGTCGGTCGACGAGGCCGAGAGGTATCTCGCCAAATTTCGGATGTATATGCTGCCAAACCTACCGTTCGTGCATCTCGAAACAGACCTGACAGCTGACAAGTTACATCTGGACAAACTCTTCTTCTTTCGTGCCATTGTCGCCGTGTCTGCCACCTCGATACAACACAGGGTTGAGCGCGGGAAGGAGCTGAAAATGGTGTTGGCACAAGAAATCCTTGTTGAGAACCGGTCCAGTCTCGATCTGCTGCTTGCGGTGCTGACATATGTGTCGTGGGGCTGTGATCACTTCCAAACCAAAACTGAAACATTGTCACGTCTCATAATGATGGCCATGTCCATAGTCTACGATCTGGGTCTAAATAAGCCACTACCACCCGACGAGCATATGATTGAATCTTTTGTCCCGGACTTTCAACGTGCCTTTCGCATTACGTCTCAGGTAACAGGAATGTCTCTCCTTGAGCGGCAGCGAGCATGCCTTGCGTGCTTTGTTCTTAGTTCCATGTGAGTAATCACCTTTATGCATCCAAATATCTCTGAACGATGAAGAATAAACTGGCCTGACCGATCAGTATTTCATCTTATTTTACGCAAATAGACGCTATGAGATGGAGCCCTCAGATGGAGGGACACTTACGCGCTGTTACTGCCAACACAGATTGCCCAAGCGATCAGATGTTGGCATATCAAGTGCGCTTGCAACTGCTTGCTCAGGACACTGTGAAGACTCGAGACCAGTTACAAGCAAGACATGGCCAGAAGACAGGAGTAGAAACAACGGCAGTGTCGCCTCCCACCATGCTTTTCCTCAGCACGGTACAAACCCGGCTTCATGAGTTACAGAGTTCTTTCTCTCAAACGATATCATCACGAGGTAACGAGCACAGAAACTATCTACTCAATATTTGACTGACTCATGAGAATATTCTGATTGGCCTCGTAGATATACTTATGTTACACGTGCACTACATCGAGCTGTGTGTGTCTGAGACAGGTCATACAGCGAACTCAAAGGCGCCAGTGCTTCCCACGACCGGACCTGGATCCAGCAGTGGAAGCGATGTGCCTAATTTCGAGCGGATGGAATATCTATGGCGATCGGTAAATGCGATAAAGGCGTGGTTCGATATCTTTTTGGAATTGTCCCCTGTAATATGGCGGGGTCTTTCGTTTCTATTCTGGGCACAACTTGCGCGCTGTGTGGTTACGCTTATCCGACTTTCTACGTTGGACGACCCATCCTGGGATCGCCAGGCTGTACGTAACGTGGTGGACCTCCGCGTGGTGCTCTATCGCGCAACTGAGAAGATGGATATGACGAATAGAACAGCCGGCGATCTACCAGAGGATGAGCTATTCGCAAAGGTCTCAAAGGCAGCACGCCTTCTTCGAGCGTGGTTAAATAGCAAGATTGCACCAGAAGAAAAGGATCACGAAGAGCTATCTAACTGGGCTGGGTTTGCTGATGACAGTATGGCACTCGATACCATTATGCCGTGGATTACGGGTGAAATGGATGGTTGGGCGAGCTTTTAGTTGCCTAACGCTCCTAGGTCAGGCCATGATATAGCTTTAATTATGAATTCGGATGAATATTATATTGTGGCATGAATGAACTATAAATCGTTGCTCTCTTTATCGGGCTTATAGAGGACATTTGATCTTGAACCTTGTCATGATGTAAGAGTTTGCAAGGTTAGCCGGACATCGATTTCATCTTGAAACTCATAGATGTTTATGATCTGTTATTTACCGTAGCTACACATTTGCTAATATTCTGTAATGTAGACGTAAATAATCCGGGACACTCTCACTAGCCTGAAAGGTTCGGGTTGCTGTGGAACTCAGAACTCTAGACCCAACTGGGAACGGATTCGGAATTCCAGCCCCGACGACTCCGTATCTGAAAATCACAACCGCTGTTAGAACATAACAGCGCCATTCAAAATACAGGAGCTGGCCATAACTGCATTTAAAAAGCAGCCTATAATCTTCAGCCATGAACTCAATATAATTCTCCATTCTTGACCACGGTGGTTTTCAATTCTCCTCTTCGCTAAATAATTCAAGCAGTGGTATCAACCACCATGTCTAAATCCTCAAAATCCAACCCCGCGAAGGCGACCCTGGCACGCGATGCGACTGATGAGAGGAAGCGTGAATATGTTCCTACAAATCAGCTCATAATGATCCTAATACCGCTCATCATGTTCTACTTCCTGGTTATGCTTGATAACTCAATCATTACTACAGCAATACCATCCATCACGACGAAATTCAACTCGCTTCTTGATGTTGGCTGGTATGTGAGACCCCAAGACATGGGAGAAGCTTCCCTCCCACACTATCTTCATCAAGTAGCTTCAGCTAACAATTAGTCCATATAGGTACGGAAGCGCCTACCAGCTAGGCAGCGCAGCCATCCAGCCTGTGAGTGGCAGGATTTACACCCACCTCAACACCAAGGCAAGCACCTCGACTGACGCTCTCACCAGCAGCTAGCCTGGCTAATGTATGAGACTAGTGGTCGTTCTTTGTCTTTGTCATTCTGTTTGAGGTAGGATCCGTGGTTTGCGGTGCGGCCACATCATCAGACATGTTCATCATCGGCAGGGCGATTGCTGGCGTTGGCGCCGCCGGTGTTGTGGGCGGTGCCCTGACCATCATCGCCTGCATTCTGCCGCCACATAAACAGGCCATGGTAATGGGCGTTAATGTAGGCCTGGGCCAAATCGGCGTTGCTATTGGTCCTCTACTCGGTGGCGCATTCACTGAAAGAGTATCCTGGCGTTGGTGTATGTGCTTTTAATCATTTACTTTCCTTGGAGTGTACCTTATCTTCCTCAAGGATAGTGGTAAATAAATGACAGAATAAACATCTAGGCTTTTATATCAATCTACCTATAGGCGTTGCTGTAATGGCGCTCTACACTTTCACGCGCATTCCCGAGGTTCAAGAGAAACCACCTGTCCGAGAGGTGCTGATAAATTGGTTTCAGCTATTTGACATGTTGGGATTCGCTCTAGTTGCCCCGGCTGCTATTATGCTGCTGCTCGCCCTGCAATATGGAGGCAATACCTTCGGTTGGGATAGCTCCGAGGTCATTGGTCTTTTTATCGGGTCTGGTGTTACGTTCATTGTCTTCCTTATTTGGGAATATCGTACGGGGTATAGAGCCATGATACCCATTTGCATGCTAAAGAAACAGGTTGTGTGGAGTGCCTCATTTACCTTATTTTTTCTGTCAGGTGTTGTATACATCGCCAATTATCTACCATGGGTAGTTATTGGAACTATCATCACAACTATTGGTTACGGCATTCTATCGCTTCTGAAATCCGATGATCCCGTGGGAAAATGGGTGGGCTACCAGATTCCATTCGGAATCGGTATTGGTGCAGCCTTTGCACCTGTAAGCTGACCCCACGATCTTCTTGGCATTGGTAGCACTGCTGCTAAATCAGGGTTTTATATTCCTGTTATGAATAGATTCGCTAACCACAAGGTATTAATGATACAGTCCTACATCGCCGTTCAAAACTCGATTCCATCTACCGATATTCCCATCGCCATGGCCATTGTAATTTTCACACAATTTCTTGGCGGTGCCACGTTTCTCGGTGCCGCTAGAACCATATTCGCTAGTGTTTTAGAAGCCCAGATCAAAGAGAAAGTTTCTGGCGTCAATGCAGAACTTGTTGTGGCTGCTGGAGCTACGGTGTTCCGCCAAGTGGTTCCCCGGAGCAGCTTCCAGGCGTGTTGGAAGCCTACAGCACAGCTATCAGCCGCGTCATGTATCTCGGTGTTGGAATTGGCGTTGTCGCGATTCCGTTCGCTTGTGGCCTTGGATGGAAAGATATTCGTGAGAAAGACTCAATGGAGGAATAAGTTCAGTCTGATAAAAAGCCAGACACCGAATCCAGCTCCCAATTCGGACAAGCAGCAACCCCACTGTGTTAATCTACGAAGCCCATGTTCAGACATTCAACGTAATGCAGGTCAATAAAAATGCAATGCACATACCGCCTAAAGAGAGAGCTGCAAGGGCACTTTTTTCGGCCAGCTACGTCTACTGCTAGCCTGTAGTTCTTGGACCACAATACCAAACAGGTGTTTTATTTTCGCGCTCAACTTCAAGTGACTGGTCCCTGAATCCTCCATCTCTTCAAAAATCCAGGTGCACCATCGTGATGCACATGCAGCAGCCCGATGCTGTTCAGCCATCTACAAGTCAAACCCTGTCACAAGCTTACCAATCAATCAAACTACACATCTGACAATACCTTCCTCTCAAATATAAATGCATTCTAAGTACACGGCGTGATATTAACAAAGACAGTTGTCCTGCCTGTTTTTCTAACTATCCCCCTTGCCAAGTGCATCATCGATGGTTTTCCAGGTATGATCAACCACTTTTTTAATATTCTCATCGCTCCAGATAGCTTTGTTGGGAACCACATTGCCTTTGTCATTGATGCAACTCCAAAATATTCCTCCCTTTTCTCTTTCTGTCGTGCAATCCCGGGTGCCTTTGAGTAAATTCTCTGCGCAGGTGTCGGCCGATACACCAAGCACGCCTGCAAGAGTCTGTATACCAACTCGTTGGTACCATGGGAGCGCCGTCGCAATGTCTGTCTGAACAATGCCTGGATATGCATGTACGAAATGGCGCCTGGCACCTTTGTTCTCAGTCTTCTGGGAAGAAAAGGCTTGGATCATAGCATCCGTCATTGAAATACAATGGTGGGCCGCATTTACAAGGCTGTAGCGCGTCTTCAGGTCAAGATCATCCCAGTGAAGGCCTTTGGGTGTTCCCCGCGTACCATCAAGGACAATGAGAACTTTAGCGTCCTCCTTCAATACTGACATAAGCTCGCGGACCAATAATTGTCTCCCGTAGTAGTGAAGTGCCATCTTGCGGTCGATTCCTTCAGGTGTCTCTGTCCTCCCTGCTGTCGTGAAGATTCCCTGGGAAAGGACCAAGAGGTCCAAACTCTGGTTTTGCGTTGATCTGTATCCGTCTGCATATGTCTTGATTGAACGCATCGTTGATGCATCTAATTGTCGAAACTCGATGCTAGAATGTGGAATATTCTTTGGCTTTGTCCGGCCGCTTATAGTAACGTTGGAGTAGGCAGAGTCAGCGGCAACACGGCAAGCAATAGCATAGCCAATACCACCTGTTCCTCCGACTACTAGTGCTCTCTTTGACATTGCTTTGGGTGTTTTTTCTGAGATTGAATAGCTGAGAGGTGGCTCTTTTTCGATCTCAGTGTTTGGGATGTCATCACTGGGGAGACGGGGTTCATATATAAAAGGAGGTGTTGAGATTATCATATGCCTTGGAGATCGTCGGCACGCTTTTTCTTTCCTGAATGCGGACCTGAGTGAATCCGGGGGTTGGATCAATGAAATCAATTTTAGCGGAAATTACAATGGAGGTGTATTCTTGGCAGGTCTCCAAGGGTCCATCGCACAACTCGAGGTGCACGGCCAACGAATCAGCTGTGAGGTTGCGTGAAACTGTTAACATATAAACTCAAATAACAGGGATTCTTCCTGCAGAAACCTTGCAGCAGTTTGATTAACTCCGCTTCTCAGCGATATCTCCGGGGTGCGTACAGGCTTTAGCGCCGGGATTAATTCAGAGTTTGTTCTAAGAAACCTTAGTACCGGGCCGCTCCAGCGTACCCTTTAGTGCCTGACACGAGTACAAAATGATCTTAATAATGAGCCTCCACTCCAGTCTTCACCAGAAGTTGAAATGGTTATCAAACTTGGAACTCTCCATTCTTTAGAATGCTATGACTTTAGTCTATTGGCACCAAAATGGGAATGAAGGGAGTAGATCATTGAGCTTGAATAAAACTGAATACTCACATCTTCATAAGGTTGAGGAATGTTGTTTAAAAAAACAATAAAAAACCAATGATTTCCCTTGGTTCGGTTACGTCTCCGTTCATAGTTTAGAAAGTGGGTGCTATAAAGATGCTACCACAATGACCTGATCCTTTACGTGATAGACAACGTAGCTTCGGTAAACCGATTCAATATTTGAATAATTACATAAAGTTGCGGCATATCTCCTCTCCTGCACTAAATCAAGGTCGAAACGATATTCATAAATTTGCTCTTATTTGAACGATAAATATTTCTGACTCGATACCATAACTGAATGCCTTTTTTAAACCAGTGGGACGATTGGAATCAAGGACAGGAATTCTTGACATTTAGCGATGATATAGCCCGTGTTCCAGCCGTGCGGGGAGTCACCAGCGATATCGAAGGGGATGAAGAATACTGTGAGTCCGACTGAGAATAGAACGACGCCGACGGCTACACGTGTTAGCAGTGTATAAGATGAAGATGAAGAAGTACTTACCATCGAACTCGATACAGTAGTGCCAGACAGAGTGCAAAAATGTACGATTGGGCTTTTCTGTCGTCAAAACGCCCTCTTTCTTGGCTTTGCGAAGGTTTAATTTGAGCAAGAAGTACAGGGGCAGCCACGATGGGGAAAATAGTGGCAAAGCATCCAAAGCCCCATCTCCACTTGATATGAAATTCGTCGGAAGCTTTAGATCCAGCGAATGCCGTGATGATGTAAGGAGAGGACGCAAAGGCGTATGCCAGACCTCGGTTTTTGAGCTTTGACGAATCGGCCGTGATAACGTCTACGCAATATATCATGCCTCCAAAGCCGATTGTGTAGAATACCTGCAAATTTCATCCATCAGCACTTGTAGATTCCCAACAGCGCATATTGCATAGGAAAACTAGTGCTTACATTTGCAGCACAGTAGGTGTAAAGATCATTGCAGGTAGCCATGAGAATCAAACCCAGAGTAGCAAATATTGCCATGATCAGGAAACCTTCGGCTCGTCCCCAGACATCCAGTACCTTGGAAATCGAAATGTACATTGCAGCTGACATGGCATCAGCGACAACAGAAATCACAGTCAACAACGAGTGAGACGAAAAGTCGCTTGTGACAAAGGGTGTCAGATTGGATAGAATCGAGGATTGTATAGCGTTGACAAAGTAGAGCAGCCACATGCTGTTAATCAGAAACTGTTAGTTGGGGTTAAGCGATTCTCGGGGTGAATGATATTACAGGATAAAAGCTGCGATCAAAGATTACTTGGACCAGGTTTGGGTGACGGCTTCGATGTCCCTGACACCATCCTGCACATTCTCTCCGAAATCCTCTTCGCCTGAGGAGGTTACTTCGTCGTTGCCCGTGCTTGCAGCCGCCTGTTTGGGGGGGTCAACCGCATCCTCTTTGTTTTGCCATACAGAACTGAGTGCAACTGGGGTGTCCGTGTCGTCTGCCGTCGCTCCGCGAGAGCCAGGTCGAAACCTGGAAAATAGCGTCATGTTGAAAGGAGGGACAATAGTAACAGTCTATAAAGGCGAAAAATAAACGGCAAAAAGGAGGGATCAAAGCTGCCAGTCGCCAGTCGCCAGCACCTTTAGGACCTGATAAGATGCAAATCTCATCCGAAGATCGCATCAACTACTGGGCTTCAATATGGCCCCCGGAAGGCCACCAGAGACTCTCTCTTCCCTGACCCATGACAGAAACGGCCCTTGACAGGTCTCGAACAAGATTTGGTAAGGAAAAGGCCTCTCCCACGCCATGTTCCCCAATCATAGCTCACCTGAGGTAGTGGCCACCATTACCGAGATCGGATGCTTTTGCGTAGCGAACGGCAGAGCGGCACGGCAAGATCGGCGCGGCCACGGACGACGACGTGGGGAGACGCGGGTTATTAGGTGCTGATAGGTGGACAAAGCAGGTGGAAATTATTATCTAATCTGATTGATTAGATTGATTCAGTAGCCTATTGATAACCATCTGCCCAAACTCTGGTTACATTGAGAGAGCTTTTAAGTTATGATTGACGATTCCATACTATAGGGAACCGTCACTGCCAATTGATGTTTCTTGAGGCTCCCTGCATTCTGGAAAAAACATAAACAGCCCGTACTTCCATCGATTCTCTCGTGGCGCCCCATCAATCTCGCTAAATTACCGCCCTTGCATCAAGATCTCCAATCTGTGACAAAAACAAGTCGTATTGGTCCCGGCCTTGTGCCAAGAAGCAAGTGACAAGGCCAAACCCGCGACATCTGATCTAACACACGGGTATTAGCGACTCCGCATGAACAAGACCCGTGCCATTAAAATTCCCCAAATCACCCAAGGAGCCCCTTTACTCGGCACCCAGGCTATAAGCCCATCACACCACAACCAGCACGTGAATTGATGCATAGAAATTGTGAGTTCGTCCGTGTATTAATCTAAGTGCTCTATAAAGGAGTGCGATTTAACTTAAGTCATAACTACCTCTAGAAACCATCTTTACGTTATATGGTCATCTATGATTCCTTCCGCACGAGCATTCTTGGCCACCATTCTCGACCATATCAATTCTTTGGGTGCGACTGAGTATTTCCCAGTCAAGATTTCCATCCCAAGAATAGTTTTTTTTAAACCGGTATCCTTACTTCACCCAATCAAACCAACCCCTCTTTCTTTTTTTTATGCTAATCAGCAGCGAACGGGTTCGGTTGGTGCTCTGATTTAATACATTCCTCCCTGCACAGCCAAGAGTCAGCGTAGTTATACACTACGCTGGTCCAGCACCAAGAAGTGCCGTCTCCTCGTCATAGTCTACTTCCTCAAGTTCGTGCTTCTCGTTCATCAAGTATGCACTCACGGCTGCTCCGCTGAGAGTAATCAAAGCATTAAACCACCATGCCAGGCCAGAGTATCCTGACTGAAGACCCACCGTGTACAAGTACCCAGCCACTGCTGGGCTGAAAGCACGGGAAAGACTAGCTGTGGAGGCTGCAAGACCATTGATAATGCCAAGGTTTTCCCTGACCGTGACTGAGTCTATCAACAGGATAGCATTGGCGGGGTATGCCATGGAGGAGTACGAGCACCTCCAGAAAAGGATGACATATACTCCAACCATTTTTAAACTGTCAGGGCATAGAACAGCATATGGTGCGACAAAGTAAAACGCCGCATATGTCATGGCTAAGAACTTGAACAGATTCAGGGCTCCTACTCGATTGACGGCAAATGGGAATAGACATCCTGTGGAGAATAGGGAGTATAATCCTTGTACAGAAAGTATGACTCCGATCTGCTTGGTGTCCATGCCGTATCCATCGACAAACTTGAATGGCCACGAAAGGTGCTTGTCGGCACGAGATTCAGTGCTTAGCACCATGGGGAACAGCTGATCAAATGTCATTGTGTGGCTAGTAACGTTAGTGAATGGTAAAGGAGACAGGATTTTGAACACATACAATGCCAGAATTCCGTATGAAGCAATGTTGAGAACAACCTGTTTGTTGAAAGTAGCCTTGGACTTTTTGGAGAATTTTGAAGCGGGTCGGATAGTAGCGATTGGTTGCCTTCCATCACGGTCGGCTTGGGCAGATGGTTTCGGCTGAGCATACGTTGACTTGGAGCCATAAATCAGTCTTGGGCCAAGAGATAGAAGCCATTCGCCAAGCTCAAGCCCAGGGTCTCTGCCCGAAACCTTTGGGTTTGTCTCTTGCATGAATAAAGCGCCGATTGCTGCACCAAAAAAGAGGAGCACCGCGCTGCATAGATTTGGCAGCAGATAGGGATAACGATCCCAGATGGAGCCTTTGACGAAAAGGTCTGGGTAGCTTATGCATGGTCTAGCTAATGCACCTCCGACCATGGGGCCAATGATAGATCTGCAGCCTGTTAGCTGAATACGACGCAATCACCGTGCATGTACCCTTACCCAACGTTCCAGACCAATGGCATAATCATGTAGGCCCGCGCTATACAGAGTTAGAAATTTTTTGAAGTGACAATGCGGCTCAAGTTACCTTGGTGCTCCTTGGCGGTAATGACTTCACCAACAACTGTTTGCATGACGCTAATATTACTATTTTGAGATGATGTTAGACTATGAAGGTTGGGTACGGCGAGAGGACATTTGACAAACCCATTCAAGAGTCCCGCAAGCACACGAGAGAGTAACGCAGTCATGATATTGGGTGAAAAGCCTAGCGAGAGCATGCTCAAGGAGGTACCAAGTAAAGCGATGAGAATCACAGGTTTTCGGCCAACTCTGTCACTAATGCGGCCCCAGAGAGCTCCAGTGGAAAACTCGGCAATGGCAAAGGCAGTAGTCATCATTCCGGCATACGTTGAAATTTGGTTTGGGTCATCTGTCTCATGGAAGTCCTGGATCATAAAGTAGATGTACGGGAAAATGGATGTGAATGCGATGGGTTCACAGAGACGACATAGCCCTAGCAATCAGAAACGAGGTCAGTAACATCTGTTGAAGCAGGGTCTTTTTCGTTCTGAATGCAGTATACGCGCAGAGGAATAAGTGCTGTGCTGTATTCGGACGAATCATACCTAAAACGAGCATCTGGCGGGTAGGGAACGGTGAGGGCGGGGATTCCGCAGGTTTTCCGTTTGGTTCATCTCTTCGTTGAACCATTGTCGCGATTCTCTTTGGTTCTAGCGCTACTATGGTCTTTTCTTTTTCTTTTCAGTTTAGATGCGAAAGAATACTCGAGGCGATATTGTCAGATCAAAGATGAGTCTCTATCCCCCCTAGGCTGGATGGAATCCAATTCTTTGCAGCAACCCGGAAAGGTGCGCTATAGTGGCGAGAGACTGGTGGATCTTTCCTGTGCGAGATTTTTCAAGGCAATTGAATTACAGATGCAAGGCCAGAATTTGGACGGCAACCTGGAGCAGAATCAAGGCGAGCCCACCCGGTCGGTCACCTTCGAGAAAGTGAAAAGGACTGAGGGTCAAAGCCAGGTCGAGGTCATTGAAGACGTGAAAAAGGGTCTTTTAGAACAAAAAGAGACAAAATACGCTCAGACGGGCCTCAATTTCGCAATCAGCGAGTCGAGGTAACCCAACGACACCACCCTTGTCCGCCTCTCTGCAAGCTCAGCTCGGCCCGTGACTCCGCGATGAGGGCAATGTTGCATGTGGATTCCCCGCTGTTTTGCCGGGCGAACCAAGAGGCGACGCTAATGCGAGTTTGGTTATCTTCTGCGTAGGGATCTGCACCAAGCTGCAAAGGCGAGTCACACGATGCTGCAGAGTCGCACCAACCGGTGAGCAGGTGGGGGTGAACGAGCCTGCCAGGAATGGTACAGTAGTTTACAGGCCGTTACTAATGTTTCGCCCGTCACATGTAGCTTGTTTCCGCCGTACGGGGCTGCCACTACGGGGGCCTGCATTCAATATAGAGAGCAGCGTGCTGTACGCGGACATGGGGGACGTCTGGATAGAAAGACAACGACGGGACATGTGAATTGATGAGACCGAATAACTGGTCCGTAGCTGGCTGGCTGGCTGGCTGGCTGGCTGGCTTGTTAGCTGACTGGAAGTGGGTGTGTATTGCATTGCGACCGTGGATTTCAACACAGGGCGCATTACTAACCCCCCTTGTATCTTCACTCTTCTCGACTCACCATCGCCATCACCACTCCATAAATGGGTCCAAAAGGATGGCGGCCTACTGCACGCCATCGCTTTAGTAGCATATCGCATTCCACTCGCTCGCATGCATTCCCCGCGTCTGGTGGCCGTTTTTTTCCCTCTTCGGTCCATGAGACAAGGCGCGGTTCTGCGAGCCATGTCTCAGAGTCAACCTCGTTGGAAGCGGTGTAAGGTTGGGAGTGGGGAAGTTGTCTCTATTCTCGAGTTCGTCTCGTATCCATGTGGGACACACCGGCCCGGCTGTTGGAGAGAGAGAGAGAGAACAACTGCGTTTCGCTATCACATCGCTCTCTGGTCAGATTAGTAGTCATGGACATGGCAGCCTTCTTTGTTCAACTTTACTCTAAATTGAACCATCTTACATTTGGTCCTATCGGGCTGAAGCCTTCCACCTTGGCTCAGCGCTCGATACCTCATTTAGCCGAGAAGGCAACCAGGTCAGCTGCACGTCACTAGCGCCGCCTCATCCGAACGAGCAACGAAACAAACAAAATGTCGCTCAAATCCATGCAAGAGATGAATAGTTATTTGGTTAGACAGAAGCACTCCGCCTGGCACCTGCGACAAGCAATATCCCCCGCTCGATAAGCCGACCCAGACAAAGGTCGTCATCATGTCATCAGACCGCTTCACCAATTATGACCACATCGTACGTTGCACCGAGGGGCATCTGTACACCACCATCTGGGTTCCGTTGGTTTCCTTCAAGGCGCTTCGTTTTGGCGAAAAGAGAGCACAGCATTTCCCCGTTGGCAATCACTGGGCCACGGTGATGAGAGTAGGTCCAGATGAACTCACTCCAGGCGAGTTGAGCGACGCGTCACAGGTTTTTGATACTCGGGTGCCATGACTATAGTTAAGCCAAGTGCACTTATTCAACAACTACTGTCTTTTTTTAAAAAGTTGAGAATATCCTGTTTCCGCCAACAGATTCCAAAAAAGAGGACTGATTTACCGCAATGGCAAGTCCAGTGTCTTTTGAACGGGAGGCAATACCTATTGGTTGGGCACCATTAAACGACAAATTGGCAGATTGTAACACAACATAAACAACACCACTCTATATTGGCCTCTCCTATCTCTCTTCGCTGTATGACTACACTGTAGTGGCATGCGCTTGCCAAATCTAAAGGCTGAATTCCAATCGATTCCCTGCATAATCACGCGCAAAAAACCGGTCCGGGTACTCTACCCCTTGCGCACCTTGTCATCATTGTTAGCAGCCCTTGGCAGCCGAAATTGACATGTCGAATAAAGAAAACACAAACGTACCAGAATTGATTTTCCCAGGTTTATCTATCGACATGGGGGCCGCACCACCCCCGGCCTCAAAATGGTTCCAAATCTTTAGCTGCAGCTCTGCAAGCGCCTCCTTGCTCTGTAGCTTGAAGCATGGGTGCCTCGAGGATTCGATATCCACGTTTCGCCCAAAGGCAACATGCACCTGCTGGCCTGATGAACCGATGTCGAACCTTGCCACTGTAAGTCATGCGAAGAGTCATGCCGGCACATGGGTGAACATACCATGCCAGGGTGCCCTTTTGGAGGGCGGGCACAGGGCGTGGCGTCAAGCCGACAGTGTTGGCGTAGAACTCATTTGCCAAGTCAAGAGTGCCCGAGGGCACTAGGATGTTGACGTGTGCAAGGCCAACGAACATGGTGGCGCGTAGCACGGGGAGGGGGATAGTAAACTATGAAGTACAATTGAGTGTATTCACGTCCCAGCCCAGTAGGACAAGCTCTCCACCGAGTGTCGAATGTTTAATATCTATCACCGGATTCTTCAGTCGTCCGGAGACAATTGACGCGGGGTAGCAGTAGTTCCAATCACGCAACCCGATTTCGGTGTTTATCCCGGGAAATTGTGCATGGCGCTAAGCAAAAACCCCGCGTATGACAAACTGCCAATTGTGTTTTTCCGCCCGCATCTCGGTCCGGGTTATCATTCGCTGTAGCCTGTAGGTAGCTGCCCATAGGGCAGAACAAGGGCAGAACAAGGGCAGCAACTGAAGGGGGCGAAATCAACAATGAGGGCGACAGTAACTGACCGCTCTGCTGATTGGCAATGTACACGTTCCCCCGGTATAACTGCCGATTGGACTGGGCCTCGAGTATGCGACCTCAAATTGCGGAAATATCTTCTCGCCATGGCATGCAGCTAGGCCTCGCACCATCCTATCCTAGAGTGCCTGGCTAGAGAGACGACGTGACTACGCGTTGTTGTGGAGGCATCAAGACTAACCAGTGCAGGGACCGTCGTCCAGTCGGGAAACGCTTGGCCGATCCGTCGTCGCACAAACAAGGACAGCCTCAAGCAAGCCAGCGTCTATTGGGTTAGTTTCGGGTAACTTTTCTCGCGATCCGTCCCGCTTGTCAGCCGATCTCGCAGGCGTCACTAAGTATGCACCATCCCAATAACTAGGCCGACTATCGCTGCATCAGAATATGTGGCGAGACGACGCCGGTTAAACCTTCTTCTAATGAGGTGCGCAAGGAGGGAGGTCTATGCGTAGGCAAGCCACAATTGCAACCCAAATGTGGATCAGAATATCTGCCGAGTCTTGAAACATCTTCTAGTCTAGCAGGTAATCTCGGCTCTTATTTGTCTTGTCTCGTGTAGTGCAGAGGTGTATGGTTTAGACCATGTCCCCACGATGGACTAGGCCGGCTTCTATAGGCGATTGGGAGAAATACGCTACTGACTGACGTGATAACCCGTGGCAAGAATACGTAAAATTGTTGTATAGTACACTGCACACTTTTGTTTAATACACCGTGACTTGGCATTGCACAACCTGAAATATACTCGCCCGTACCCTGTATTCCGTTGTGGGATGGTTGACAGGGATAAGTGAGAAGCGAAGCAGCCCTGCAACATTCGTCACACAATGTGCGGTCACTGCACCCCAAGCTTTTTATTTTTTTTATTGCACATTAATTCCCAATCTCTATGAGTATTGGCCATGGAAATGAACTGAATATAGTGTAATGTAATGGACGAGCATGGCACGAGAGACACACCTGAAAACATAAGGACTAAGAAGACATGATTAAGTTCGCGAGTATTGTGAATAGGAATTTGTGGGACTCGCCTAACTTCACCTTGCATCCTAGCCAAGTCTCGAATTTGTTCACAATAAAATGGGTGGTGTGTAACTATTGAACACGCATAGAACTTGCTCCGCAAATGTCTTCATCCAATCCTTGCATCTCGAAATGTCATCATCAAGATTTGCAAGCCGTTTGTAGCCACAGATAGAGCCAGAAACATAATTGGCCATGAATTTCTCTATGCTTCTATAGAAATAGATTGAATTTAAAATGCATTCAACAAATTAAAGTGCGCTGGCCTCCCGCCTATCGAAGCGACCCAGCCAACCGTCCTATCGTAAAGACTACCATTATCATCCCATTTGTAGAGGCTTGATGTAAAATACTTCAATAGCCAGCTGGTAGACTTTACGAGCTAGTAGAGGCTTCCAAAGACATCACTTGAATATGTACACACGAGGTAACTTGCTGCCACTATGACGGATTAGGAGGCTTTGTTTCAACAAATCCATGGGCTTCTTGAGCCAGGTGACTGGGTTGAGTTATGTGAGACAAATCTCTTGTTTAAATCTGACAACGGAACTGTCTCAGAATGCTCTGCTTTAGTGCAATGGCCCTAGATATCCTCATCTCCGCCCTCCAGGCATGCCGCTATTTCGATGGGGACCTCGCTCGGCGGCTCCGGTCGGATAAATACCGCCCTACAAACTTGGTCTACATTACAACAGCCGGGTTTATGAGCCGAATCAGTTTTATAACTGTCATAAATGCTGGTCTAAATCATAAAATTTGGGGCTTCTTCGATTGCTGGCCTGCCTTGCGCTGTTTCATCGAAGGAATCGTACGTAACATTGTGACCGCCCAGTTCAGTTAGCCTAAGGCGCAGCATGTCAGCTCTAGCCGCGGGGCTACTGAGGTTATCTGATTACTGATTGGCTGGTGCTACTCTCAAGCAGGGTTCCATCAGCCGCACCACGATATTCCACCGGCTGTTGGCTTCGCCTCGAGACAGGTCCCTCATCCCATAACGTCGGCAGCGTCTACTGAACAACGGCACCAACATGCGCCTAGTAAACGCACGCACTCTTCAGGTCGAGGAACATGTAGGCGGCGAAGTCCCACCATACGCCATCCTATCTCACATGTGGGGAGAAGATGAGGTCACATACCAGTCTATGAGCGACCCATCAGCATGCACCAAGGCTGGGAAAGACAAAATCGTCAAAAGCTGCCAGCAGGCTCTCAGAGACAATCTCGACTATGTGTGGGTAGACACATGCTGCATCGACAAAACCAGCAGTGCTGAGTTGTCCGAGGCCATCAACTCCATGTTTCAATGGTACGAGGAAGCCCATGTTTGCTATGCATTCCTAGCTGATGTCCCTCGGGGCGCTGATGCTACTGCGCCAGACTCGGCTTTCTCACGGAGCCAATGGTTCACACGCGGCTGGACCCTCCAAGAGTTGATTGCTCCTCGTTACGTACACTTCTATTCGTCCGAGTGGACCCTGCTAGGAACGCGGCCTGATCTTTGCCAAGCCATATCCACCATTACATCCATTAGGCCAAACTTCTTGATGGGCGATGATTTGAACAACGCCAGTGTATCTGAGCGCATGTCATGGGCCTCAAAGAGGAAAACCACAAGAGAGGAAGACATTGCCTATTGTCTTTTCGGAATCTTCGGCATCAACATGCCGCTGGTCTATGGAGAAGGGAAACGCGCCTTCATACGCCTCCAGGAGGAGATTATGAAGGTGTCCAATGACGAGTCTTTGTTTGCATGGGGAAGAGGCGATATGTATGGACTCCAACACTCCGACCTGTACGGCCTGTTGGCAGAGTCGCCTGCCTACTTTGCCGAGTCCGCCGATGTGGCACCAAACCGCTACTTTGCTCATGAATCGGGGCTTAGGGTGATAAATAGTGGCATAAAAATCAAGCTCCGCATCTGCAATATCACATTTGCAAACTTTCAGCGGAGTCTATGCGCTATTCTCAATTGCCACCGGAGAAATGACCCGTTTCAGTTTCTTGCAATTCCCATTCGCCTTCAGCCTATGGGAGACGATATATATGGTAGATTGGGGAAGGGCAGGCCGATTTTGGTTGCTCAGAGGCACTATTTTGGGAACATGCCGCGGAAAATATACATGCAAAAGATGGGACGAGCAACCGCAGGGCGAAGTCATATCGGCCAGCACGATGTTGTAATACGACCCTTGCCAAACAGCCTCGCATCAATAACAAAAGTCACGAACCCGGACTGCTTTTGGGACTCTGACCGGGGAATATTGACAAGCTACGAGCCGGCAGTCTTCTCGTTGGCTATTGCGTTGACGTCTCCCTTAGTTTATGCCGTATCCCCTGTACACCGAGTTGGGAATCCTTTTGTCATATCTCGTCTAAACGCAACGGTTGACTTTAGTCATTCACCTGAACTCGGATTCACAGTCACACTAGAGAGACTGTACATGTCATGGGGAGCATCTACATTAACTGTTGTTCTAGGAGAAATGGGCCCCTCTAAGGCGAAGGAGATACAGCTGCGAAGCTTTCCTAGGCAATCAGGCCAGACAAGCGATCTTTTTGTTGGAGAGATTGGTACGAAGAATCCCAATATAAAAGCATATGTTCGAGCCGAGTATCTGAGATTTGGGAATAAGAATATCTGGCTTGTTGACGTTGGGGCCTATCGTGGGGAAAACCCCTGGGGGATTTCAAAGGCCTCTTATCAGGGTAACAGAGAAATGCGACCAATAGCCGTAGAGTCATTGATGCGTGCGAATATTTGGTCTCTGGGAGAAATGATACTTGCATCAATAGTGGATAATAGGCATCTGCGGACTCTTGCGCGAACACTTGGGTGGCTGATACATACGCTACTAAAATGGGTGCAAGAATTCTGGCGGGGCTTTATGTTGCCTATTAAACTAATTAAATGGACAGGCATTATAGGATATGATAGTTCGGAGATCACCTGGGCTGATGGAAGGGACTTTTCAAGCTTTTTCATTGCTACTGTTGTAATCTGTGTTGTATACATATTTTAACGTTTACTACTTTAACTCCTCATCATACTCGGATGGCACGGCGACTGGGGTATCAACATCTCGAAGGAGCCCGTCACATTGAGACTTGTTACTACAATAACATTGGCATGAAACCAGCAGGTGATTCAAAATACTTACCGCACGACCTCTGGCTGAAACCATGAACTTGATTCTTTTATTCAAATAAATATGCTTAGGCTGGCACCAAAGCTCAAATCGGATTCCTGTTACGTATCCAACTATATATGGCTCTGTGTAATATATAGAATCTATGACACTTTAAGTGAGGCCCACTATCTTCAAGGAATCCTCCCACAGGCGGCTCGCAGCCTCTTGATTAACAGTATGCTTAGCATAGCCTGTGCTCATAGAATCGTTCTCATACACTGCAGGTTCAGCTTCAGAACAGTCTGACAAGTACTTTCCACCTCTGCGCTCCCATTCTTTGCCAATGGCAGCCCAAACTGTCGTGGCTGCGCCTTGCTCAGGGCTCTTTAATTGCTTCATAACTTCTTCGTTTTGGGAGAAGGTACCCAGCTCTTGTTTCGAAAGATGTCTGGCCAGAGGTGTCATGATTCCGCCAGGATGCAGGCTTGTCGCGTGAAGGCCCTGGGATCCATACCTTCTCTCTATCTCGTTGGCCATGTAGATATTGGCCGTTTTGGACTGCGCGTAGGCGACCCAGGGATCATAGTCGCCCTTTTGGAAATTATAATTGTCCGACGCGTTGATTCCATTTTTCAAATGCGCAGCCGAGGCAACAACGACGACTCGCGAATGGAACTCTGGCGTAACCGCGGCAAGTAGGGCTGGCTTCAAGAGCTTGAAGAACAAGAAGTGGGATAAGTGGTTGGTTCCAAATTGCAACTCATGGCCGTCCTTGGTAAACTCAAGGCTTTGTACCGCCATGATGCCAGCGTTGTTCACCAAGATGTTGATCTTGTCCGTCTTGGACAAAATTTCATTTGCAGCCTTGCGGACACTCTCCAAGGAGCCTTGATCCATCTCAATGAGCTCCATATGGGTTGGGTCAAAAATATCCTCCATAACAGCCTTGGCTTTGCCAAGATCTCGTGCAGTTAGGAAAAGTTTAGCCCCGGTGGCTGATAGCGCACGAACCGTCTCGATGCCAATTCCAGACGAGGTTCCAGTGATTACAATGACCTTTCTCTCGAGTTTTCCTTCCATGGCTTCATCTTTAACAATTTGAAGTGCGGTAGGTCTCACATCACCAGGACCCTGAGGGTTGGCATGAGCTGCTGCGTATCGTGACATGGCGAAGGATGATTGAAGTGATCAAAAGAGGTAGTCAATATGATTTATGATGGGAATTGCTTGTTTAAACTGGATTCTATGGGATTGAATCGAATAAAAACTGCGCAAGTAGTTTATATATTAGATCTTGAAGCTAGCCGCTCAGCCCAATAGTGGAAATCTTTCCCGCCGGCATCTAAACTCCAATGGATAACTCCGCCGTTAAACTTCTGCGATGGATTTTTCGGACTTTACCATACTGCATCAAAATTTCCCACCATTCTTTCTCTAATCTCCGCCGTAATCTCACGCCCAGTGACCGCTACTTTGCCTTCTAGCATGGAGACGCTGTCTCTCGTCGGGATAACTGGAGGCATCATGGCTGACCGTTTTGCCCTTTTGGTCATAGTGTGGAGTTTGGTACGTGAAAAATCTTTGTCAGCTGGCTGACTGAATTTCTTATTGCGGTTTAGTTTGGCCAAGACGAGGCCAGTATTGCATTGATTGTATTTGTCAAAGACAACCTTTTTTTTTAATCTGCGTCCAACTCCGCCGCTTGCATCCGACATAGAATCAATCAGCAGCTCCAGAGATGGCAATTACAGGCCAAGCACTCTCCACTGCAGAGAAGAAAGAACGAAAGAGGGTCCAAAATAGACTCAACCAAAGAGCGCGCAGTAAGCTGGCAAGAATCCCCACATACGGTCATATCAATAACTAAAATATCGTAGGAGAACGTATCAAACGTGACGAGGGCGCCAATTCCAAGAATCGACCACGTCCGTATCGGGTCGATTGTTGGCGGTTGGAGGCAAGCCCTGGTCACCCAACCCAAGTCGTGCAGGCTGCCAGGGACAGCATCTCTGATGAATACAGTCTGTTTGACGAAACATCGACCTCCTTAATACCCAAATCTCCTCATGGCCACAAGTTGCCTTTGCCCGTTGATCATGTGCATCTGATAACTCATAATGTATGCAGAGGTTTTTTCTCAAATAAGTCGGTGTTAAGACGTGTGGCTATGTTCATCAGTACCATGCCCGATTTTCCCATTCTCCCAGATTTCACAGTAGGGTGTGATTTTACAGTGCTACGGCCAATGCACTTTGACATGCCAACTTGTCTTCGGCCAACACAGCTTCAGATGAATTCACCACATCCTAACTGGATAGACATGTTGCGGTTTCCTGAAATGAGAAATAATCTTATTCGCCAACAACCCTTTTTTAACCATATCGAGTTCCGAGAGGATCTTGTGGGGGACTTGGTGCACAATGCGCATCCCAGGGTGCCAAGGACGCAGCCGGAATATCGTGGCGATGGGCTTTTTGCCAGTGGCAGAGGTTTGATTTTATGGGGAGAGCCCCATTTGAGAGAAAGCTGGGATGCTACGCCCATATTTCTGAGAAAATGGGCATGGGCATGGGCAATGCAAGGCTGTGATGGAATCATTGAGGTCACAAATAAATGGAGGGCAACTAGAGGAGAGGGACCACTGGAAATATCTCTAACACAAATCTATTGAGCATCACTTGAAAACATCTTGTTCCAATGGCACCGCCACAAGTAACGTTGCCATGAGTGAATCAAGGCTCCAAAGTTTAAAATACCTCAATGTCAAGCCTGACAGCGGCTTCTCCACTTCCTCTTAGATTAATACAATGCAAGAAAAAGAAGGATGAAGTAAAAAGAACGCATTGATATTGCCGAGCCGGAGTACTGTCAGCTATGCAGCATTGCTTGCCTTACTTTTCTTCAAGGGTAGCACTATGTTCTTTGGATTTCTGTCATTAGAATGTATGATGGGGAGGAAATAGCTATGGCAATAAGGCAACTAACCATCCAGTCCATTAGCTGTAGCCCATGAAGCCCGACGCTAACACACCATATTTAACAACTTCACGAATTATAACTGAACATGTTGTGTTGGGGATGATGAGTGTGGACGTTGGTACAGGGTAGGCAGGGGTTTTCGGCCAATAGTTGGTCCGGCTACAACACCGGACTTAGTGATAAAGGCTGGTCGCAACACCAAGGACCCAGTTGAGAGGCTTCATTTTTGAGTGACTGTTAGAGTGAACAACCTCAATGATGTTTATATTGTTCATTTGAGGCCAGGTGCTGTGGGCGGTTTGTTTTCTTTTTCTTTATTTTTCCCGGTTTCCAGGTCGCATTTCCAGCTACAGTCCCATCCAGCAGCTAGCCTCTCGTTGTTCTGGGCTTGGTGCGTGTTGTTACATCACATTCAACTCCGCTCCATTTCAATGTCCGCTGTAATATTTCGCACAACGTATTCTATCCTAATGGAAGACGAGATGTTTTACATATTGCTAATGTCTATGCCCAACTCAAGTCACCTTTTTGTCCCGATGCTGGTGTTCCGAGCCACCAGGAGACTGATTCTAACAACCCAACCAGGAACAAATGTCATCCGATTGCTTTACAATAATGGGACCGCCAAGACGGATTAAATAATCCTTGCTAACTGTCATCTAACCGGCCGTCTCCGTTCGCTAATATTTCGCGCCGCAAGGCGACTGCCAGGGCTTACACATGAATCAGTTGCCTCTTATGGATTCGGAACATTTTTCCGTGCTTGTGAGCAGATTTTTTGTGATAAACTTTTTGAGTTCAACCCCAGTCGGTGTGCACGGCTTGGTTCAAATTTATTATGACGCGACAGTGCCGTGTTTCATTCGCGGAAGATGTAGCGCCGTTGTTTCCTAACTGGTGCTTGCCTCCAGAATTACCAGACTTGGAACTGGATACAGTCTCATGATTGATACTGATAATCACAGAAGACTGAATCGATGGAAGCGGTAGTAGTATTGACAGTGTATATAAAGGTGCATGGCTCCTCTCAAAAAGCTCGCAGCTGTACATAGACACATAATTAGGCACATACATAAATCAATCACCATCCCGATTTCCCCAAACACGCCGAAATGCATTCCTTTGGTATTTTAGCAATTCTACCGGCTGTATTTGCCGTCACTACTACTCTTCCAGCTTCTTCTGGAGCTGTTTCGAGTCCCACTCCCATTACGGTCCCTGTCTCGTTTGATGGCGGTATGAAGATGTATGACCGAAGTAGTGAGTCTTCTCTAAGCAACTACGAAATTATATATAAAATCATGGATTCTAACGTTCTGTCAAAACCAGCCAAAGTTTGTGCGGAGCAAAAGGAGACGGGCGAGAAAGATAGCATCTTCATTCTTGAAGATGGCGCCACTCTCTCTAATGTCATCATCGGGCCTAATCAAGCTGAAGGTGTTCACTGCCGAGGAACATGGTAAGTTTTCGGAGATTCTGTCATAGATATTGCGTTTCTAACTAGTTCCTTACAGTACCCTCAACAATGTTTGGTGGTCTAATGTTTGCGAAGACGCCATGTAAGTCATCCTACATCAATGTCACCGTGGCGACTAACCCATTTCTTCCTCAGTACTCTTAAACAGACTAGTGGAACCTCGTTTATCAATGGCGGCGGCGCATTTCATGCCTCGGATAAAGTCGTCCAGTTCAACGGACGAGGTACCGTAGAAATCACCGACTTCTATGTCAAGGACTACGGCAAGGTGGTTCGAAGCTGTGGTAACTGCTCCAAGAACGGTGGTCCCCGCAACGTTGTCCTGAAAAACGTCGTCGCTGTTGACGGTGGTGTTTTGTGTGGTATCAACACCAACTATGGAGACACATGCACCATGAAAAACTGCTGCCAGAACAAGAAAAAGTCATGCGATCGGTACAAGGGGAATGACACTGGAGCTGAGCCAACCAAGCTCGGATCGGGACCTGATGGAACATTCTGCACGGTGTCTGGTGCTAGCACCAATTGTTAAGAACTCATGCCAAGCTAGTGTTCCTGGCAGTATTGTAGATAAGGGGTTATCCATTTCAACATTTCAACATGATAGAAACAGCACAGAATAAAAGACCATGACGGAAGCGAGATCGCGCTTTAATTCAACTATTAAACAGACCCAACTCCAATGCTATGATGCTCATCAACCCGATTAAATTGGCCCCCTCATGCCACTCATTTTTATAGCCCGTCCTTGTACGCATATGGGTACCGGTAACGTTTACCCTCCCATCCAGCCTTGATCAGCCAGAACATAGCCATCAAAGGTGTTGTCAATAGTCCCAGCACTCCGCCAAGAATTCCCTTGAATATCTGGGGCGTCCAGCGATCCGAGTACGTATAATCACCGCCGAGAGGGTTGCCAAACGCGATCAAGATGCCTACGCTCGCTGGCCAGAGTAGAAGAAAGCTCACAACGGCAATCAGGAACCCCCGAAGGGCTTCCTGGATGACCGAGGCGAGGGCATTCAAAAATCCCGTCGCAGCCATCTTGGCTTGGTACTCATCGATGGCCTCCTCGTCTGAAGCTATGTCGTAGCCCAAAGTAGGCAGGAAGAACCACCATCTGAGCCAATCGCGAGTGGGCTTTGGGATGAAGCCAATGGGCTGGACACCCCTGTGGGAAAGGTCATGAGCGACCAGCGCCTTTTCTATGAACCAAGTGATGATGCACTGGATGATGATGGTGACAGCTGCATCGCCAGCCAGCGTGTTGGGCAGCTGGAAAAGGCGGATGGGGCTTAGCACAGTGTTTTGGGTTGTATACATGGCTTTTGGATTGCAAGGTCTACGTGTCAGCTCTTTTTACTCTCTTGAGCCCGGGGCGGTTGCGATGTTGTTATTGATGTGCACTCACCATAAGCTAGTCCGAAGTTTATGCCACCGGAAACGATCATGCCGCCAATGCCATCGAGTACAAAAATGTAAAATAATTGGTGAGGAGTAAAATGGTCGCTAGGTTCTCGTCGTCCAAGTTTTGACGGCGTTTCCATTTCCATTCCAGGTTGGAGGCGCATCTTTTCGTCGTCAAAGGTATCTACTTGCCCTATATGATCATTGTGATGCACAGGTTCAGGGCGGCGCTGGGGGAATTCGTACTCGTACTCACCGTGAAGGGCCCTAGAAACGCCCTGATGTTGCTGCTCGTAATGGGCATGCTTGGCCTTGGCTGCCATGTATCGTTCTTCGGCCATGAACCTCCTCTCGTGCAAAAGACGCAATTCCTCGTCATAGCCGGCCGTCTGTTGATGGGCTTCTTGCATCAGCTTGTCGTATTGGTACATCTTGTGTTCGAGTGGCTGCATGACACTTCTCAAGACGCCTGGGCTGCTGAGGCGGTTGATTGGGTTGTCGAACCCATGCTCGGACGAAAGCCCCGCCTCCATGTTGGGCTGGCGCATGGCTGAGAAGGTATGTAAAGGGAGATCGGCGCTCAAACAGAGAGTGCTTTCTTTTTTGCAAATCCGAGGAGCGAGAAATATGTTATTTGGTGAATGACCTGCGTCTTTTTGTTGTGCTGGGCCGCTGAATAGAGACATCTTACGAGGTAAATAGCAGTTGCCCCATAAAAAGGAGCGACAAGGGGCATTGCCTGAGCAACGATCAACCCTGGTTCAATAGCGTGATTAAAATCTTCAGCGACCTGCTCTGAATAGCCTGGGGAGAAAACTCGGGTTGGGGCATTATTTGTCGTATTTTGTTTCCCGCTTTTTTAACGAAAATAAAAAAGGAAAAAAAAAATGTTAATACCATGTACACAAAAAAAAAAGTATCCCGTGCATTAGGTTTGCGCAACTCATGGTTAGCCCCACCCCAACATTAGCTTGGATGAGAGTGTCTTGTTGGCAATGTCGAATCAGCTCCAATTCACTTGTTGCCAATACCGATAATAAAGAGAATGAAGCCAACACAGTTGAATCAAACACTCGGAAACTTACCTGCATATTGGCATGTTGGAAGCTGATCTTCTGTTTCGTCACGGCCCACCTGCTTGTCATGACAGCGCAGAGGGTTGAAGAAAATCGGTTCTGACAAAAAAAAATTTATACATTTATAGTAATCCTTCTTTGGCAAAGGTGTGGTTTCTATATTTGAGACAGTAAAGTGAAACTCCCATAGGCCAAATATCCACAGCTCTGCTAGACACCTCGCTGTGTTTCGCCATGCAGAGCTCCGGGGGCAAAAAGACTGGCAGGTCAGCCTGCTTGTTGGTTAACATTGGCCCCGGTTTCTCAAACAATTCGGAGTTTCCGAAGCCAGTAACTTTTAAGGTGTCATCTTTAGACACAAGAACATTGTCCAGCGTGATTGCCTCATGAAGGATACCCTGAGCGTGCACTAGTTTCACGTTAGCTGCATGAAGCCCCGAACTGCCTATACCAAGTCACTTACAGTGCTCAATGGCTAAAATGAGATGACGGAAAACAAAGCGTCATTGCTCTTCCTCAAAAGTCTCCGCTTTCTCGTCCAAGTTGATCTTCATCAGAGCACCCTTTTCACACAGCTCCATGACCATGCAAAGTCAGTCTTCCTCGGGGTCAGCCAATACCTCAAATAGTTGAACAAGATTTGGGTGGTTCAGTTGTGCCATGATTTCGATTTTACCACGAATCAATTCAAAAAGAACATTTACTTGATTTGAGCGGATGTGAGAGCCAACCAAAAATGTACCCCGACGAGTAGCCCGGCGTAGGAGATTTGACTGGGCGCGCTTCCGCAAGCGGGTTTTGGACAGTTTCTTTATGGCCTGGGTTTAATTTTTTTTCAGTACATATAGTCTGAATTATAGCATTAGCACTCTCCAACTTACATATTTATTCCCATCTGGGTCTTCTCCAAGATAAACGGCGCCAAGGGATCCTATTACAATCTCCACCAAACTTTTATTTTGGTTAATATATTCGGCAATAAAGAGGGCATCTCAAGGTTGTTCTGCCTAGAAGAGTAAAGTTAGTTGTATGGCATGGGGCTGCATTTGCAATGCCACTGGTTGTATCCAAAAAAACGGTTGTACTATAAAGGTGTTCCTAGGTCTACTGCCTGGTTGAGCCCACAGTTGATTTTTTTACAAATAAATACGTCCATGGACTCATTCTGAGGCCCTAACATAAAGATCAATTCACTATTGGCAAAGCACTATTGGCAAAGCTCAAGAATCTTCACAATCAACGGACTTTACGACAAAAAGATTGCTGAGTATCATGGCAAACTTCAGAACGAGTCGGGTCTAAAAGCAGAATACACTGGTGTCGAGAAGGACATATTGTTGGATGCGTCATATCATCATATCGGCGCCGAGATGACAGGTCAGCAGCGCGGGTGCTGCGGCAACTTGGTATCACATCTTCGCCTGTCTTAGGGCACGCCGCAGCCTGCTGTTCACTTTGGCCTCGTTGCATCAAGAGATAAGGCGGTGAAGTCTAGAGATAAGGCGGTGAAGTCTAGAGAGGAGCGAGATAGCATCTTAAAACAGGAACGCATCTTGGGCTTTGAAATGGAAGGTGCCGGAGTCTGCAAGACGTTTCCTTGCGTGGTCATCAAGGGCGCTTGTGATTACAGTGACAGCCATAAAACCAAGGCTTGGCAATGGTACCCAGCGGCAACACAGGCTGCATACACAAGAGCGATGTTAAGTAATTGAGCCCCTTTAGTGGGTGACGATTTGTAAACAAATCAGGTTGATGTGGCCCTAGGAAGGCTCAATGGAATGCTGAGGCATTGGAAAAGGTATCATCAAAAGGCGTCAAGACAATATGATTGTATTAAAAAACAATGCAATGCGACTATAATAATTGCGCTTTATATTGGCTGCAGTCATATTCTTTCTATATAAAGAATAAAAAGGAAAACCGTCAAGCTACAATAGTACATGGCCAAAACAGGCCACTTGCAATGCGACGTCGACTCTCGTATTTTCCTTGAAGGTGGCCTCGCACGTACCACCAATTGCGAAAACTAGTACGTATTTCAAATTCCAGCACAGATCTTCTTGGCACAACACCAAGGCGTAGATCGATCCGATGAATCGCCAAAAGCAGGTGCCATCAAGGGGGGCACCACCATCTCCAGAATGATGACATATCTGTGAGAATAAATTTGGAGTAAGGAGACATGGAACACTGACTCCAAATACCAATCAAAATACGAAAATTTTCTTAGCCTACGCTGCAATATTAGTGCCGTTAAGGCACATTCGCTCAACTTTAAGACAGCTTTTGTGACTTCATCCTTCTAGCAGAGGAAAATCCAAAAAAAATCAAGGCGGCAATAACGTCAAGTAAAATACTACCTAAAAATTGGCAGAATGTTACTCAGTTTTGAGGTTCCTTCCTGCAAGGGGCAGTTTGTATGGCAAGTCGCTTGGGCCGCTAAGCCTGTCAACCCATGGCATGTGGCGTATCTAATGGACGGAATGCTGCCCGTCTTCAATAGTTTCCAGCTATTTATTTAGTCAGCGCCAAAGCTCGCGACGCTGACGCGCAGCGGCTTGATGGCAAGATGACGCTGCAAAAGCGGGCCGCCAGTCAGCCGAAGCAGCCGGCGCCAATAACACCCATGGTTCAAGATCATTCCTACTTTAATAGACTAGATTCCCGCAGAGTAACTATGGATAACTTAACCAACTACAGGGTATAGCTGGTTTTTTTTTATTTTTTATTGGACAGGGGTTTGGCCGTGCAATACTGTTGCAAAGGGACTTTTTTATTTCCCAAATGTGGTGTTTTCTCGATTCCCATGGGTTTCAGCTATATAAACACCACATCACTAGTTAAAATGGCGTGACGGCTGATCTTGGCAAGAAGACCTTATTTGTACTTTGCTTCGGTCTTTCCCCGTCCCTCCCGTCAAACGATGCACCTGTGCAACAGGGACAGTGGGCTCTGGTTGGCAAGGCGCTATTTCCAAAGGCCTCATTTTCTATTTTCGAATTCGTGGCACATTGACAATATGGGAATATGGGGATGCTGTGGGAGGATACACAAGGAATGGTCCTGCCAAGCTCGACACTCTTTGGAGCTGGTTTCACCCCGTCATGGTTCTGGCAATTATCGCCGTCATGGGCCCCTTAAGCGAAGATGACGGGGGCGGCACAATGTGTGACCAGCATCCGGCCAGCTGGAGAGTCCCTCCTGAGAGTCCCTCCTGAGCCCATCGGCGACTTACGTGGTCACATCAGGCCGGCTGAGCGATGCAGCCACGATTGGCCAGACAGGGGACATCATCCATCGTGGGTGGACCCCCCAGCGCTTACTGGTGATCTTACGTGCTAAATTTTGGTAATCCATGTCCAACAAAACGATGCCTGAAACAGGGTCATTTGTGCCGTCATTGGTTTGGATCTTCGCAGTCGGGAGCTGAATACGAGGCGTCTGTTCTTCCATCCTCATTCTTTGCGAATGTGCTCCTACCATGTTATCTGAAAACCTTCTTCCCTAGATCGCCCTGCACCCTTAATCCCATGGGATGCGGAAGTTCCCAGCCCGAGCCGACGGAGCCCCGGGTGGCCCCCCGGCCCGTCTCGTTTGTGTCACAGCTGTCACAGCCGTCATCGCAGGCCCCGCAGAGACGACGGCTCATCAAGTCCGGCGGGAGGCCCGACTACGCCAACGGCGGCAGCCAAAAGTTCATGACGGGCCATGTGAGGCAGGAGTTCCTCCACGACATTCACGCCGCCCTCTATGATGTGCAGTACATGGTCATTGGGAGTTGCGCCCTCGCCGAATACGGAAGTCTTCGAGAAACCGCCGACATGGATGTCCTCGTTGGCGGAGGCTGCTCGAAATACTCGGCAACGGAGCTGCTAATCACAAGAACTCGGGGCCGGATGATCCGGCCGCCCCAGGGAGGCATCAGGTGGGTGAATTCACGACAAGACGGGACGGGCGAGGCTTCTAACACGCTTCTCCAGCTATATTGCCCCGGATGGCAGGCATTATAAACTGAATCTCCTCATCGACACGGATGTGGAGTTGCCATTTAACGTTCAGTACGATGGTCAGATGCTTAAAGGGGCCCGGCTGGCAACCATGATTTTCCTCCTAAACTCAAAAGCACATGCATGGCAGACAAGGACTGTCCATTACGAAAACTATGACCAAAAGCGGGCCAGCGACGCTGCAGATATTGAGTTTTGCCTCAAATGTCTGCAGGGGCAGAGGGTCGACCACCCTCGACTCAGATGGGTCTACAGCCGAGCATTCTGGAAGCCATTCCTCACAGATTATCCGCATCTCGAGATCCTGTTCAAGGAGGCTGGTATCTGGGTAGACCACGCCAACACCGGCTCGACGACACCAATCGGGGTCAAGTCGAGGCTGTCAGCCTGGGGTCGCCAGAGTGGCTTGGGGAATCGAGGAACCAAAGTCACGGTGGTGCCAGAGACAATTTTGGAGGAGAGTCCTTCGCTGGCTGAGTTACCGAGGATATCCGAAAGTCGCCATCAGGCATAATTCTGATGCCTTGGGATGGCCAATCGGGCTGTTATTCTTCTTCTTCTTCTTCTTCTTCTTCTTCTTTGCATTTCTTCTTCTTTCTTTTGTGGTTACAACGCAATTTTTTTCTTCATTTAGATCCAGGGAGCAAAAGGGAAAATGTCCATGAATTGAATTGTGAGATAGGCCGAGGAAGGGGTACAGAATATTCCATGGCGTGCATCAACAAACTTCAAGTAAGAATGGTTCAAAATTGAAGGCGGGATAAAAGAAAAGTATATTCTGAAAATGTTGTCAATGTATACTTCTGACAGGATGAGGTTTGGTTCCAAGTCTGACAGTTCTAAATCTTTGTTTAATACTTCGCATACGCGAAAAGAAAATAGCATAGCCTCTCTTTCATATTTTCAAGCATTAAAATTAAGTCAAAAAGAAGAAGAAGAAGAAGAAGAAGAAGAAGAAGAGGAGAAAAATTTAAGGTGCAAGTCAAATTTACGATACAAAAGAGTTCCATTCTCATGCACGTTCATTTCACCTCTAGGGTATAGTCTCCACAGGTTGTGTCCGGGGGGGCATAGTTGGTGATTCTCAAGCCAACAGTTGCATGTTGTAATGCAAATAAATTTATTACCGGAAAGATACTGGTATGCTTCTATCATGGAATTATAGGAAGCAGGGGAAACCTGTTGAGTTTAATAATGTCAAGTTAGATTCCCAGCATCGGATCTGGATTTAAAGACTGTATGTTGTAGATTGTTATAACAACTATACCATGTCAAAATTCATGATTGTTTTGGGCTTTCCATTGTCTCTGGGGTTTTTTTTTTTTTTTTTTTTTTTTTTTTTTTGAACTTATAATATAATATATATTCTCTATGTTTTAGTGCCCATAATCAACCGAATGACCTTTCCGGTCTTTTCGTTCTTTTTGCTAAGACACGCAGACTTATTATGTATTGCCCACCTCCGATTCCCCCTGCACACCTTTTCATTTCTGGTTGACAAAGTCCACACTTCCCTTGTCCTTTCTTTTCACTTCTGCCCGTT
>JAHVYB010000064.1:0-108968 GCA_020623695.1 Calonectria henricotiae | reverse complement strand
GTGCGTGTCGCCTATGGCCGCGCTGCTCCTCGCCTCGCGCCTCGTGCGCCGGGGTGAGCGGGGCATGGCTGGCAGTGGGGCGAGGGGGGGGGGGCTGTTCGGCTGGCGGTTGTGTAGCGGGGTGTTGAGTGGGCGGGGGGGGTGGCTGCTTGGGCGTTGGGGGGGGTGGGGGGTTTTTTTTTTTTTTTTTTTTTGTTTTTTTTTTTTGGGGGGGTTTTTTTTTTTTTTTTTTTTTTTTTTTTTGGAAGTGTAAACCTGGAAGAAGGCTGCCCTTGCAACGGTTCCTAAACCACAGGACTGGCTTTCTTGGATGATCGGATATTTCGGCTAAGACACGCAGAGATTTAAGGTAGTGATCACCACTGATCCCCCCAGGAAGCCATTTCATTTCTAGTGCGAAAAATACAAGCTTCTCCGTTCATTTCATTTCCAGCTGACCATGTTTACAACCACCGTTGCAAGGAAGGATGCGGTGAATTAGTGTGGGGTTGAAAGAATGGCCCGAGTTTGAGGATGCAGCATCGCCACGATGTGCCCCAATGATAATTTTACTTGACATGTTGACTATTCTGCATGTACAGGTTGGAAGGGAAGAAAAAAAAGGGGAGAGAAGAGATTGAACCCAAGTATCCCTTGTATGGTCAAGAAAGTACATGGCAATGCCAAGACAACACGCCATCGACCAACTTGGCTAAATTTGGAAGCTTGCCCTGTGGTGGGGTCTTAGTTGACACTTGGCGAGCAATACGAAAAAAAAAAATTTAGACGTTTCATGACGAACTGCGCAGCGACTTATGTCACCAGGAAAAGTCTCAGACATGAAGTAGACGCAGCAGCGGCGGCAGGCGGGGAGGAGGGGGGAGGGGGGGGACCATTCATTTGTGCGGGGAGCGGAACATGATACCGGCGAATGCTCTAACGCGTCAGGGTGATGACGCGCCCAAACCGTAATGGTACGCGCGTCGTCGCTGTTGCAGTGTTGCCGATGCGCGGGCGAGGTGATTGGCCAGGGGGATGGAGTGGGAATTTGGACGCTAGGATGAAACAAACGCCGAGTAGAGTAGAGCAAGGAGCAAGGAGCAGAGCAAGGAGCAGAGCCGGGATGGAATTGATTGACTGCTTACTGACCGATCTACGGCTCGGCTGCTTGAGCTTCAAACTGCAACACCCCGCCCCTATAGGCCTTGCAGGCTCGTGGCATCATCTCGTTTGTTGGATGGTCGCTCGGCGGATCGTGGCCAAAAACCCCCCTTTTTTAAACATGTCAATACAAACATGGACTAGGTAGCTGGCTGGTAACAACGGGGCCGCGTTCTGGAATAGGTACGGAGCACGTCGGTACAGCATGGAGGTATGCCACTCAGCCACAGGGGTCGTCCGCTTCATCCACTTCCTTCTGGAGGAGCGGCCCCTGAGCGCCCGACAAATGACAGACAGCGTACCGGGCCCCCCGTGCAGCCCCGTCAAGCCCCCCGTGCAGGGGTCGCGGCCGGCGAGCCCACCCAGTAGGCTGTGCTGTGCCAATTTCTCCATGCCTGGCAGCGGAGCGTTGGTGCCATTTGGCAGGGGGCTCGCCATCTAATCACCCAGGCGACCCACCGGCGCGGGAGACTCAAAATTGAAATGACTGCAAATTAGATGGAAGCCCCCCCCCCTCCTCTTGAGACCGTCACACGTCCAATTCCAGCTTCTGGATACACAGGATTATTTGCCAGCGAAAAGGAAACGGATCATATCGAGAGAGCGAGATATATCGAGATCGAGATCGAATTGAGCAACCAAGTAAGGAGGTGTGGAAACTAGCATGTGTATGCTGCAGCAACCACTCCCACCAACGACAAGATGAGACTCACACGGCTTCTCACCGCGCCCATCATCTTGCTCGTATCATCAACATGCGCCCGCGCCGCCAGGATCCTGTCGTCGAGCTCGCTCAACGCCTGCTCGGCCAACTCGGAATTCACCGCCAGCCGCTTCAACGTCACCTTCACGCCTGACGATGGCGTCGCCAACTTCGACGTCGTCATCACCTCGTCCATTGAGGGCAAGGTGCAGTTCGACATCGCCATCACCGCCTACGGCTACAAGTTCTTCCACGACACCATGGACCCGTGCAAGATGGGCCTGGCTGGTCTGTGCCCCATGACGGCCGGCAAGATCCCCTTCGAGTTCAACTACAAGATCGACAAGAGCGCGCTGTCCAAGGTGCCCGGCATCGCCTACACCGTCCCCGACCTCGACGCAAAGGTCCGCGTCTACGTCAACATGACCAGCACCGGCGAGAGTGTCGCCTGTGTCGAGGCCGACGTCTCCAACGGAACCACCGTCAACCTGCTCGGAGTCAAGTGGGCGACGGCCGCCATCATCGGACTCGCCCTGCTCACCTCGGCCACCCTCTCCGGGCTCGGCCACGCCAACGCCGCCGCCCACGTCGCCGCCCACACCCTGTCCCTCCTGGGCTACTTCCAGACCCAGGCCTACATCGGCATGACCAGTCTCCCGCTGCCCCCCATCGTCCAGGCCTGGACCCAGGACTTCCAGTGGTCCATGGGCATCATCCACCTCTCCTTTATGCAGAGAGCCTTCACCTGGTACCAGCGAGCCACCGGAGGCACCGCTGCCCAGATCCTCAGCTCACTGACCACCACGTCCGTCCAGGTCGCCAAGCGAGCCGTCGAACCCGCCCTCAGCTACGGCCTCGGCCTTTTGAAGCGCGCCAACATCATGACCGAGTCCGGTGGATACGTCGTCTTCGGCATCCAGCGAGTCGCCTTTAGGGAAAAAATTGAGACCACTAACCTGTTCCTGACGGGGTTGACCTTCTTCTGCCTTCTGGCCATCTTCACTGCCCTGGGCGTGCTGATTTGCAAGGGCGTCTGCGATCTCATGGTCAAGAAGGCCTTCCTCCGACACGACCAATTCCTCGAGTTCCGAACCGGCTGGCGCGTCGTGCTCAAGGGTTTGTGGCTGCGAATTACCCTCGTTGGCCTCACCCAGATGGCTGTGCTGTGCTTGTGGGAATTCACCCAGTCCGATTCGCCTGCCATCATGTTCCTGGCCGTGCTGTTCCTCGTCACCATGTTCGGAATCGTGGGCTTGGCAACCTTCAAGATCATCACCACCGCCAGGCGATCCATGGCCGCCCACGGAAACCCTGCCTTCATCCTCTTCTCCGACCCCCAGACCCTCAACAAGTGGGGTTTCCTCTACATCCAGTACCGAGCCTCGGCCTATTACTATCTCGCTCCCACCGTGGCCTACATTTTTATCAAGGCTGCCATTCTCGCCTTTTCCCAGCAAAAGGACAGCCTTGCTCCCGCCATCGGGTTCATCATCCTCGAGGCCGCGGCCCTGATCGCCTCCGCAGTCATCAAGCCGTGGATGGATAAATCGACAAACTCGTTCAACATTGCCATTTGCTCCGTCAACTTTATCAACACAATCATTCTTCTCGTTTTTACCAACGTCTTCGACGCCCCCGACCTGGTTGTTGGCGTCTTCGGCATCGTCTTCTTTGTATTGAATGCCGTCTTCGCCTTCGTATTGCTAATGATTATCATCATCACAACCACCCTCATCGTCCTCCGCGAACAGCCCGAGTTGAAATATCAAATGATGGACGACGACCGAACCTCGTTTATGAGATCCCAGACCGCTCTGGTGCCCTCGACTGAGTTGGATGCCCTGGGCGCCACCGCTCGAGGCGATGGCCGAAGACCCGTGTCTGTGGGAGATGACAACATGTCGCTCAAGGGCCCACCGCCGTCCTACCGAGACCCGCACCAGTCCCAAGACTATCAAAAGGCCCCGGTCAGCCCATCACTCGGCCTGTTTCCAGTCGAGAGAGACAACAGCACCCATAACTCGAGGCAAAACTACGACAATTCTTTGTCGCCTCCAGGGAACTTCCATTCCTCCCAAAAACCGGCCCGACCCAGGTAAATATTTCTTCTATCAATCCGGTTTATAATAAAATATTTTTCAGTTGCTAACTACAGCACAGTTCTCCATGGCAACGAGGAGCCGGCTACGACTGAGGTTAGGGTAGGACAGGCCCACAGCGCATTTTCACCAATATGAGGCAAGGCCGTGCAGCAATTGCCTGCAGCCACAACGTGAACAACTATATCACTATAAACGTCTGTGAAAGAAAGAAGACAGACGCGGCCAGTGTGTACAAAACATCCGACACGACCCTCCTTCAAGTTTCGCCATTGTGTGAGAGCTTTCATGCCATCTCGAAGTTCTCAAAGGCGACACATTTCTTTTATTTTCCGTTACATATTGTCGATATCAGCGGTCTACATGAAACTTTTATTTTATTTTTTATTTTTTATTTTTTTTAGGAGAATTTGGTGACCTCTTAAGCAAGGGGGTGTATTTTATTGCCATGGAGGCACTCGCATAAAGCGTCATTGACCTTGCGCGCCGCGGGATGGAGGTTGGAATAAATAGGGTTCATTGGCACAAGCGGCGTTTGGTTTTTGTCAATTCTCCAAATGGCGACCCTGAAATCATGTCTTTTTTTAGATGGTCAAAATTTTTCATTTTCCTACGAATGTATCACTCAACTAGTGTTTCAACTAGAATGTATTTGTTAAAATGACTCCGTCCCTCTTATGCTTCCTTACCTTGACCAGGAGTCAAGCAAAAGCACCACTAGTCAAAAGCGACTGGGTCAACCAGAGGCTTCTTAACGTATAGAAGGAGAAGAGAGCAAAGTGAAAATTATCATGTCCTCATTCAGAGTGTGAGATCAACCTAACGCCCAGAGTTTGGAATCTCCAACCCTTTAAATGTTTTGGTGATGTTTGTAATGGCCTCTTCAACAGGCAGTCGTTCCACCGAACTTGCACCGTAAAAGCCGTGAACACCGTGAACGCGTTTCAAAATGTAGTCTGCATCCTCGGGCGCTGCAATGGGACCGCCATGAAACAAGACTATGATTTTCGGGTTAATCTTCACAGCCACATCTTGAATCTCCTGAACCAGTTTCACACATTCATCCATTGACTTGGTTGTCGCTGCCCCGATTGACCCGCTGCTCGTCAGGCCCATGTGAGCAACGAGGATGTCGGCGCCTGCCCGTGTCATCTTTTCAGTTTCCTCAACGTTGAAGACGTACGGCGTGGTTAGCATTCCGATCTCGTGGGCAGAACGAATTGCTTCTACCTCGAGGTCGTAGCCCATGCCGGTTTCCTCGAGATTGGCGCGGAACTGGCCATCAATGAGACCGACGGTTGGGAAATTTTGAATTCCCGCAAACCCTAGGTCCTTGAGCTGGTGTAGAAAGCGAGGGATGTTGCGAAATGGATCTGTGCCACACACTCCTGCAATGACTGGCGTGTTTTTCACGACGGGTATCACCTCATTTGCCTGCTGCCCATTAGTTAATCTCCTTGCAAAAGGGCTGGGCTGGTAGGTGAAGAAGGGCCGCGTCCAGTACCATGTCCAACACGATATCATTGGCGTTTCCGTATGGCATCAAGCCAGAGAGAGACCCTCGTCCCGCCATCCGAAAGCGACCACTGTTGTAGATGATGATGAGGTCACCTCCGCCGGCTTCGATGAACTTGGCTGATAGACCAATACCGGCTCCGGCACCCACAATGGGCTTGCCCTGGTCAACCTGCGCCCAGAGGCGATTGAGAATTTCATTCCTATCAGTAGGAGGCGCCATGATGTGTGTTTTGACTGCTGAAAGATGGACCAATATCCAATGAAGCTCAGTCGCGCCGGCAAAAGCGGCTTGTGCCAGGCGAGGCAAATTAGTCATTATGGGTGGATCTGTCCACGGCAATGAGCTGTACTGAGTGGTTGGTGGTCAGTTGACACGGTACAATCATTCCGTGATCCGAGATTCAATTTCAGCGCAGTATGATGCTGCAGAGTGACGTATGCGCCGTACCATAAGACCATCAAATGCGGGGACTGCTGAGGCGCAAGAGCAATCATCACCTCCCGATAGACAACCATCCAACCGCTGACCATAGATTCATGGCTACTATTGCTATTCTTGGAACATGCGATACCAAATTGGAGGAGCTAGTCTTCCTTCGTGATCAGATTCACCGCCAGGACGGCCGCTTGCGAACTGTTCTGATTGACGTGGGCCGTACAGACTGCCTCCACGATGCAATTCAGGTTCGACCGTCGGCACTTCTCAAACAATACGGAGAAGACCAAGATGCTTCCCAATTGCCGCGTGGTGAATTCATAAAATGCATGAGTGGATGCGCTGCTCGGCTTATAAAGCAACTTCTCCGGGACGATTCCATTCATGGCGCCATTACAGCTGGAGGTTCCGGTGGTTCATCCTTGGTATCGGAGGCTTTCAGAGATGTGTTGCCAATTGGGTTTCCAAAACTCATGGTATCTACTGTGGCCAGTGGAGACACGAGCTTCTTGATTGGCGAGTCAGACACGACGCTCATGTACTCGGTCGTCGACATTGGGGGTCTGAACCAGGTTCTTAAAGACATTCTTTGTAACGCGGGAGCGGCCATATCCGCCATGGCCCTGGCATATGCAAAACGTAAAGATGTTCCTTCAACTCCGGACAATGCGAAACGTCGTGTCGCAATCACCATGTTTGGCGTCACAACCCCAGGAGTAGATGCAATCCGGGCTCATCTAGAATCCAATTATCCCGTCGAGACGTATGTTTTCCACGCTACGGGCCACGGTGGCAAGTCAATGGAGCGATTCATCACCGAGGGACGAATTGATGGTGTGATAGATTTGACCACGACAGAAGTTTGTGATATGATCTCGGGAGGCATTATGCCTTGCTCTCCAGAGAGGTTTGATGCCGCAATCAATGCGCGGATACCAACCATTGTCTCACTTGGGGCCACTGACATGTCCAATTTTGGCCCCAGGTCAACAGTGCCCGAAAAATACCAGCATCGCAAGCTATTTGAACACAACCCAATGGTGACACTGATGCGGACGTCTGAGGACGAAAGCCGGCAGATTGCCGAGTTCATCGCCAAGAAACTTCGAAACAACAAGAATGCATCCAGGGTCCAGCTTTGGATACCCGGTGGTGGGCTTAGTGCGATAGCCACGCCTGGTGGGCCATTTGCAGACCCAGCCTGTGATGCTGTTTTGTTTGGTATAATCAAAGAGAAGCTCAAAGGCAGTGGTGTCAGGATTGTGGAGGACAAGCGGGATGTGAATAACGAGGGATTTGCAAAGGATATCGCGGAGGAACTAGCATCGTTGCTGGAGCTGAAATGATACGAGTTTGAGTTCACAATTAACTAATGGCCGGATTTTTCCAAGACTGTTTGCGACGGTGCTGACGGATTTACGTGTTGCAACCCGACAAGCAATTGTTAGCGAGTGAGCCCGCGACGTGAGTCGTTTTTCCACAGTATGCTTTTTCAGTTGGCTTGAATTTTTTAATTATAAGTCTACCGTGTCGTTGACTTCTGGAAACCAGAAACTGGTCCCCAGAATAATAATAAAAGAGATTTTACTATCGTGGATATTAATAGGATGCGCTGTATGGTTAGACCCTCGTCACTCCGGCTTACTTGCCAACGGAGGAGACTGTGTCAGTCTCTATCGGCAGAAAGATTAAGGAATAGATAAATTTTGGAAATACTCCAAAAAAAAAACAGAGAGCGTACATGCATTGTCATTCTGAGAAATAAGGTTGAGATTTTGACGGTTTCTCGTGACATGGCTATGAAAATTTGGCAACATGGGCCTGGTTCGATCATTTGCTCCAGTGTACTCTAGCCATATTTGCTAAAACAATGCATATCTGATACGTAAATGTCTGGTTCAAAGTCATAAAGGACATATATTCCCCGAAATTGAAATGAGTTCTCATTCAACTCGGCTACCTGATCTTGAAATCGTACTCAAATCAGCTTTGACAATCGCACAATGACTTTTATCACCGCACCAGGCCCCAGCCTCTTTCTCTCCCACGGAACCGGCCCTTTACATTTGATGGACCCGGAGCAAGAACCATTTAGAGAACTGCTGCGCAAGCATCGCAGCAAGTTTGATGTGATCGAAGCCATACTTTTATTCTTAATTCACTGGGAGACGGAACAGCTCAGTGATGCCTGCGCACAGCCAGCCAAGTGAATGAATAATTTCACATCAATGACGCAGAAAAAACTAATGAAAGCATATATATTCGTTCGGCAAAAGTATTTACAAGAAGTCAAATATCCACACCAGGGCCTGTCTCGGAGTCAAAAGGTACTGGATGCCCTACTTGTCATGTGCCCGTTCCCATTTCAAGCATACGACTTCAAAAGAGAGTTGTAGTACTGATAGCCAGTTCCGCTCGGTGGCTCAAAGCTGTACATGTAGTCCCCCCACCAGGGCCCTGCTGCCCACCAGAGCGCACCCCTCCACACGTCCTTATTGGCGCTCAAGTAGTCCAGGAGGCCCTTCACAGCCGTCTGGCACTGGGTGTTTGCTCCTCCTGCAAACTCTCCGAGAATGCCCACCTTGCCATTCTCCCTCAACCACTCGGTGGCGGCCTTGAGGCGCTCAGCCCCAATTGTCGTCGAAACACAGGCGGTAGAGGTACCGGAGCTATCAGAGTCAAGGTACTGATGCATCTCGTAGACAATTTTGTTCTGCGGGTCCGTGAGAGCCTTCATGTTGTCATTGACATCGGGCCACGACCATGCGCCGGACCACTGGTTGCCTTCAACAAAGATGTACTGAGTTGCTCCAGCCGCGCGAATTCCGTTAATCGCTGCTTGGTTGAGGTTGAGAACGAGGGTTTGGTCCATGCCGTGGTACTCGTTGTTGGTGTCAAAAACGACGTGGTCGTCATTTTTGAACGCATTTGCGACATTCTTCCACCATGTCTGGAATGCGTTCGTGTCCGTGATGATGTTGCCGAAATAGCGGCCATAGTTGTGAGGGTCGAGGACAGCCCACCCACCTTTCTGAGTAATATGGTCAACAACTTGGGTCAGATTCTTGAGATAGTCATTGTTATAGGCTCCAGTCATACTGGTGGGGGTTAGTCTCTCCATTCTGAACTGAACACGGAATGTATTGTAGCCTTGAGCGAGGAGGGTCTGGATATGTGTCAGCCTCAACTGATTTGGGTTGGGGTCTCTGGGCTGAAAAATTCACATCAATCGTAGAGGTACTGGGAAAAATATAATGTGTGCCCCATACACCCGGCAAAGTCGCCTCTCCAAATTCTCCTCCGGCCTCATTGGTACCAAACCACCAAACACCTCCGGAGGTTGGCTGGGCAGAGGCAGTTGCGGAGGAAGTGGCTGACCGAGTTACAGATTTGAGTGTGGTGGAGGGTGAGCTTGAACCTGGCTGGCATTGGCTATAATATTGGTTGACAACAGTGCATGTATAGCCCGAGACACAAGTCGTTGCCCCAGTCCAGTCCTGCCCACCGCATTGCCCCCAGGCACCAGATTGGGCAAAAGCGGCACTGGCAAAGACGCCCAGAGCGATAATATGGTGAATCATATTGAGTCGCAACAGTTAGATATATCTGGGAGTGTCTGTTGAGCTGTCTAATTTGTTCAACATGACCGAGGACGACCTGTATTTATATGCCATGTCTGCTCGCAGCAGGTCACAGTCACGCGTAAATATTCCACTACTTTCGCGGCATCCGGAAGTCAGCGACGAAACCACCCTTATGGAAATGTGGAAAAGCATCGCGATACCAGAAAATTTACAGTACTGTTTAGCTCCTGGAGGGCTGCTTGACTTCGGCCCGGGAGTCTAGCACCGTTCAAACATTTGTCGGAGTCATAAGATCCGCATCGCAATGAATAAAAATGTCCAAATCACATATTCTATCAACCATGAAGTTATTCCTACGGCCTCATTTTCCCCGTAATTTCCCCTGGTGATATTTGGCTAGATTATGTTAGAAGCGGAAGCCCAACTTCCGTTGTTACATTAGGGTCAAGGTACGCGCAACAACGGCCCGTCGGAGTCAACCACCGAAACGGCTGGAAAGATCAAACCATAGCTTATGCCATCTACAATTAATCATGTCAAAATTGTAGCATTGACTGTGAATGATTTGATCAAGTGGTGTGAGAAAACCTTTGGCAACCCCTTCATTTCCGAAGCGGTCACTCTTGGGCTAATGGGGTCGCTGAATGTCAACCTTGGTGTTTCATCTTGTCCCATGCACGAGGTAATAAATGAAAGAAAAATGATCAGTAGTTGAATAATGGAACAATTTAGTGGAAATCATTCTATGCGCGTTTCTGTTTTGGTTGAAGTATGTCTAATTCTTTATTTGTTCGTGAGTCGAAACATATTTTATTAAATGTCGAATGGTTGTATGATTGTTCTAGTTAACAGAAAACTAGCCTCATTTCCCATTAAACTGGGATAGGGACACATAATAGAATCCAGAAGCTGAAGCCAAGAGGTGGCCCAAAATGGACCCCGGAAAACAATGGTTCGTTAGACGAGGGGTTTCCCGTTTGGGCTGGCAACTAAATAGCCCTGGCTCGTGGTGGGTCATGGGCCTTCGCGGGCCGGGCGCCATGAGATGAACAAAAGCTGGGGAAGCCAGGCTCATTAATAGATATGATGCCACAGTGCCATAATCTACATCGGGCGGCCACAAAGATTTGGGAAATAAGTCCATGGAACACACAAGCCCTCGATCATCTGAAAAACTATGAGGGATTTTCATGATATGGGTAGTTATCCCACCTGTATAAAGGATGGTGGCACTCTGCTGCTCTGTTCTCCATCTAGAAATTGGGTAGAACTGGCCGGTTTTGGTAGCTTGTGAGCCACGTGGAATTGGCATGGCTTCTTGGCTGTGCTTGCACTAAAGCAGTCACGGGTCGGGAAGTGCTTCGCGCCGGCTAGATAACTAGCTTATCACGGCACGTTTCGCCTTGGGCGGCATTGGTGCCTCTGGAGTGGCTGTGAGTCTCGGTGCGGCGATGCCGTGAGCTGAAACCCATTCATCGTCTGCCACTTTGCTGACGTCTTAATCTGGACTTCAGCTCCCCACATGACTTGAGCTATCTGCTGAGAACCCAATAATTGGTGCCCAATAGGGATTAGTGGCAGTCTGGCAGAAAGCTATTGGGACGTGTTGAGACAACCCCACTACGCGCAGCCATTCAAATCAGTTCGAACCAGCCCGCTCACTGCGGCCTCACCAATAGTGCGTAAATAGTTGGAATATGTTCTGGCCGAGAGGGTCTGGATTGCGAGCATCTTCTTCGACACGGGCGATCACTACAGGCAATGAGGGGTTCTGCCTTTGGTGAGGGATTTTGGCTATATAATTGACACAATCAACAATTTTTCGACTTCCACAGCTCTCTTCTAGCCGTTAAGGATCTGCTATCTTTACTGCGTTGACCCCATTCTTGGCAAGTCCATACACCATGACTACAGCTTCAAACCCAACTCCCAAGCGCATCATCATCTGCTGCGATGGGTCATGGCAGTCTGCTGTTTCAGGGGAGAAGCACACTCCATCAAACGTGACGCGCCTTGCTCGTAGCTTGGAGCGTACTGTCGTTGATGGGGACAAGACTTGGCAGCAAATTGTATGGTATGACAGTGGCGTCGCCACGACGTCAAGCTGGGTTGGGAACATCCGAGAAGGGTTTATCGGTGCAGGCATGGAGGGAAACATAATCGAAGCCTACAACTTTGCGGTGCTCAACTGGTCACCAGGTGACCAAATTCTCTGCTTCGGCTTTTCTCGGGGTGCATACACAGCGCGATCTATCGCCGGTCTGATCTCGGACATTGGCATCTGCGAGCCCAGCAGACTTCACGAATTCCATGAAGTCTGGGAGCTCTACAAGAATAACAATACCGGCAAGAGATTCCACGGAAGCGACGCCTGGTTCAGTCATTTTGATGGCGTTCCTAAGAGTGCTACAGGTCCACCAACCGATTGGCATGTGACTGATGATGCCTTTTGGGACAAGAAGCCCCGTGGCGACTGGGCGAGACTGGGCTCTCGGCAAATTGAGGTTATTGGCGTATATGATACCGTCAGTGGCCTTGGTCTTCCTGAAATTCGCGGTATCAAGCTCCGTTGGGGGCCAGACAAGAATGGATTCCACAACGTGAGGCTGAACCCAAGTGAGTCAGGTCAATTGGATATTCATCATAACTGTCACTAATAGTTCCAATAGATGTTAAGCATGCCTTCCAAGCTCTGGCATTGGATGAACACCGCCAGGCTTGGACACCTGTCGTATGGCATTTGCCAGAAGACACGAAGATGACAACCGAAATATTACAGGAGCAAGACGGTCTGGTCAACCAAGCATTTAAGAGTTGGTTTTCCAACCCCAACGACAAGAACCTGAAGAACAGCTTTAATGAAAGCCGCCGAAAGTATTATCGCATGCAAGAGGAGGCTCTGAAACAATCTGAACTGCTTCAGGTCTGGTTCCCGGGCGTGCACATCAACATTGGTGGTGGCTCAGACCGTACTTTGAGAAACAAGGGAGACCTGGAAGGTAATTCTTTGTGCACTTCCCCCTTTCATAGATTTTTACTAATTTTTTATTTTTATTTTTTTATAGAAATGTCAAACATTACGTTCGCCTGGATGCTTGATCAAATCAGTTCATATGTGGCAATTGATGAGAAAACAATCAGGGCGGAGACGGCCTCGCGACAAGCACACATAGATGAGCTAAATGCCGCCACAGAAGTATACCTAGCCCATAAACATGAGATAGAGGCAAAGAAGGGCTGGGCGGAGTGGGCAGCAGGTGCACTAGCATCCGCGGCACACAAGGTAATTCCCTTGATCGGAACCGACGAACCCAATACGAATCGTCTCGACTATGGCTGGGGAACTGGGACTATCATTGACAGCTATGGGATGTTTTCCGCAATCAACGGCTCCAAGCGCCGTACTCCAGGACAATACAAGTGTGATCCCGCGCTTGGTGATGGCGGCGAGACCAACGAGCAAATTCACCCAACTGTCGGATATCGATACCACAAGTTTCAAGATGCTGAAAACCAGACACAAAAGTATCACCCAAGCGGTCTTGACGATACCAAGTACGAAAGACGAAAGAACGCAGGTGGACAGTGGGAGTACGTGCTAGATGGGGTGACCATACCGGAATACAAGATAAAGCCAAAGGGTAAAGGTTCTACCTTTGAGAGACTCGGCGTTGAATTGGCGAACGATGATTCTGAAGAGTACGTTATTGGCCTCGATAAGGACAACGGTTATGCTTAATGACTAGAAGATACTTGAAGAGTGAATTATAAGAATCATTTCTGTCTAATGGGATGTGCATTATTCTGGTGTACATCTAACGACAACGGGAAGCAAGCTACCGATATTCGACCTCTAATAAAATACACATTGAGTTATGAAATGAATACAATTCTTGACAAACAGACAAGTTTATGCGAAGAGAACCGCAGTCGTAGTTCTTTGAGTTTGGATGGGAGTCTAGTGCTCCTGGGCACCATGCAAACATTGGCGCCCGGAAACAGTTCGAGGAACGACATTGGCAGTTGTTATCCTCTGGTTGATGGCTTCATCATCCACCTTGCGGGCTGCCTCAGCCCAATCCTGCGGAATCCAAGTGGCGTTTGCCCACACTGGCCGACCGCCAACTATGGTGAGCAGAACATTGTTTCGGGCAATCTCCTCATCAGGAACAGCATTGGCGTCCATGAAGTCCTTGTCGACGACGACAATGTCGGCAAACTTTCCCTTTTCCAAGGATCCGATCAATTTTTCCTGTTCAAGGTATATGGCCGCATTGGTGGTCATGCCACGCAGTGCCTGCTCACGAGTCAAGCCAGGCTGAGCATCAAGCCTGCCAACGAACTGGGGACCAACGCTTGAGTGCGAGCTTCGCTTGGAGGCATCACCACTGCGTGTGACTCCAACCTTGATTGCGAGGAATGTGTCAAGGGGATCAACAGGCCAATCAGAGCCATAGGCTACGAGGCCTCCTGCCGAGATTACTGCCGCATGTGGTTCTGTTCTGGCCATGCGCTCCGCTCCGAGAGTTAGCTGGGTCTGCTGGTTCCAGTATGTGGCTTTCTGTGCCCACTGGTACGACATGACGACCGGGATTCCACGGGCCGCCAAGCGAGTCAGATCGTCGGGATGAACGAGCTCTGCGTGGGCGATGGCGATTTGAGAAGGCGTGAAAGTGCGGTTCATGCGGTCAGCTGTGGTCAGAACCCTTCGAACAGCATCATCGCCAACTGCATGCAGATGAAGGCCCTGGTTGATACCGAGAATAGTGTCGAAGAGGGTTTCTAGCTGGGCAGGCGTTGACCCAGGGATGCCAAAGTTTGTGCCGGGGACCCAAGTGTTGGAGTTGTTGACCAAATAAGGAGTAACAAGAAGGGCGGATTGAGACACAGCGGGCAGTACGCCGTCGACAAAAAACTTGACATGTCTCCAGAATTCGCCGGGTTGAGAGGCAACCATGTCACCGTCGTCAAGCTGCTGGCTGGCATTACGAGCCAGTGCGGCAATTAGGGGAAAGTCAAGAGAGCCAAAAATACCACAAGCATTAAAGACTCGGGCCGTCAGCCGGCTCTCGCGAGCCAGAGTCTTCCACACATTTGACGGTGTAGTCAGGGCATTGAGAATTGTGGTGTAGCCCTGTTGGCGTAGAACGGTGAGACCGGCCACGGCAGCGTCGCGGTCCTGAACACCGCGATTTCCAGAGAGACCACGGGCACCTCCAGCGGCGTTCTCCTCAAGGACGCCTGTGGGAAAGCCGTTGGCGTCTTTGCCGATACGACCGCCATCTGGGTCTGGGGTGGCGGCTGTGATGTTGAGAATTTGCAAAGCGCGAGTGTTAACCAACACATTGTGTTGATTGGTCGCGATAAGCATCACAGGGCGGGTAGTGTTGAGCTGATCCAGCATGGTTGCGTTCGCGTCTCCATTTCGGTCTGTAAATCCTTCTCGGTCCCACTCAGTGACGGTGAGCATGCTATCACGAGCTGCGTTGGGCTCATTGTCCAGACACCGCTGAATAATTGCCAGAACTTGTGGCAGAGGAATCTGCTGGTATTGGAGAGAGCAGCTGAGCATAGCTCGGCCAGCGTCAATGGGATGAACATGAGCGTCGATTAATCCCGGGATCACGGTTTTCCCTTGAAGGTTCACGATGCGAGTCTCGCCTGTCGCACCCGACGTGCACGCGCCCTTCTGTCCAATGCATACGATGGTGCCGTTGGAGTAGGAAATTTCTCCCTGTCGAAACACATTCGAGTTCGAGTCCATGGAGTAAATTGTTCCATTTGTTAAGATGGTCTGAGGAGCGCTAGATTGGGCTAGACCCCCCGCCGTCCCCAATATGAGGGTAAGAAGTGTACTTTTCATTTTGTCGATCGGAAATGATGATTTTATGTGCTGAGAAAATCGTTAAAGAAAGAAGTCAAAGAAATGAGGATGAAGGATATTATTGCCCAGTTTGTGGATGCTGTAAAGACTTTATATACACTCAAGGGAGGACGAAGATCACATCAAGATTCTCGCTTGACCCTCGGCTCGTATTTTTGAATTCATTATCAGTCATCCATGTGACCAAAGGCTAACCCAGCCGTTCCGAATAATGGGGCAGACTCCGACAAAAAGATCTTAGACGCATAGCATGGTAAGCCCATCTGATGGATACTCCGGGGTCTGGATGTTGTGGGCCAGAAGCTAGTGGGGATTTAACTATAAATGATCCCTGCACATGCGGCGTTAATCCCAATCTAGATGGTCAACAACTGTGTCTTTAATTTAAAAAAACAAAAACAAAAACAAAACAAAAAAACTGCTGCCTCGTTTTAGATGATCAAGCTGCGAAAATCTCAAACTGTACTGTGTGGTCTCAATTGAAAGCAGTGATAACAGTAGAGACCCTGGGGTTGAAAGTAAGGGAATGACGGAACAGCGGAGACCGATTCCCTTTCAAGACCGCGGGCTTTTGGCCGTTATGCTTTGAACCTTAAGTCAGGCGTTGTGGTCTAATACCCAAACTTGGTCAATAGATGCGCCGTTATCCCAGCACAGCCCGCTGATAAGTATATATGCAGGGGTCTACCATGGGTCTCTTCAGCGGACAGTCCGTGCTTTGTAGTGGAGAAGCTGACTGCCCTGTGCTCTCCGCATTGATTCTATCGTTCTAGGCTTCTACAAGCCCACAGTATTGACCCATTATGCTTTCTGGGTGACTGATACTGTGATGCAATGTCGCAGAGAGACGACGACCCTGGTTCGCGATGCGTCAATTTGACTTTGTCCCTTTATCCAATTTGACTACATGTCAGTCAACTTGGGATTGCTCATGTAATCAACCATGTCATTTATTAACCTGCCTCTAAACCCGGGCCTTAGTTGAAATGATTTGTCTTACAATCTTTCTAGTTCAGCATCTGCTATCCAGTGCGAACCGCCCGCGCAGCGAAAACCTCCTTGTTGCTTGATCCAGGCATATCCTACTGGGCAGAGCCCGGAGTGCTTGAGCTTGGCTCGCTTCGCCTCAATTTTCTTTCTGCGTTCGTCTTCAGCCATCAGCTCCCTCAGAATTCTTTCGCGGTCGGCTTCTCGGGCTGTTTTTTGTGCTTCCAAGAGCTGCTGAAATGTGGCTTCCTCGGCTTCCTCTTTTCCTTTGTCCCTTTGAAGCTGTTCCCAGACTGCATCGCTCACCCCAGAATCGCGAATTGCGATACCATGAGTACCCGGCCCGCAGCTGCCTGATTCCTCATCTTCATCGTCATCTTCGTCCTCGTGTTTTTGGGTGTTTGTAGACACCTTGGCTTTGGATTGGGTTTGTGTGTCAAATTGAGGCTTAGAATATGCTGAGAGGTGTCCGATATTATCTGAGATACTGGTGGGCAAGAGTTGGTCAGAGACATCTGTCTTGTTGGACATCCTATTCATCCGCTCTTGTTTCATCTTCTCCACCTCCTTGTTCACCAACTCTTCGGATAAGCACATGGTTTCGCGTGACAGGTCAAGTTGGCCAAAAGCCCTGCTAGCCAATTCGAGGACATCCCTTGCATTTGCCCATCCATCCTGTTTCGACAAGATGGAAAACTGTTGTAGAAGCCTGGCGGTGAATGTTGCACTGGGATATTCTAAACAATTCATATTCAAATGCCTTTTTTTGGATTCCAGCTTCTTCTTTTGTAGTCTTAGTTGCTCCGTCATCAACTTCATGCAGTCTATCGGCTCAAAAGAGTGAAATTCAACAGTTTCCGGGAAACGACTCGACATTCCTGGATTTATGGATAGAAGAGAGTTGATGTCTTTCTCATATCCGGCCATAATTATGATGAGCTTTCTGTAATATTTGGGCTTCGTCACGCAATCAATTATCTCGTCGACGGCCTCTTTCGCAAACTGACCATTAGATAGTCTGTACGCTTCGTCAATGAACAGAATCTTCCCAAGCGCCTTCTCGAGCTGTTTTTGAACCTTGGGCCCGGTATGTCCGACATAGGAACCTATTAGGTCAGTGGCCGAGCATTCGATCACTTCGGCGCTGGAGAGAAATCCCATGTCATAGTATACCTTTCCCATTTTTCGTGCCGTTGTTGTTTTGCCAGTACCTGGAGGTCCACGGAACAGAAAGTTAAAGGGAATACCAGGATCTATGTCTAGAACCTTGGCATCCCTGACACGCTTTTGGTACCCTTCCAGAAGTGCAATCAACCTTTGTCTCCCAGTCTCGCCCTCGAAAAGCTTCTGAATATCCGTTCCAGTATCAGACCGGTTGAACTCTGGATCAAAATCACAAGCCTCAAACGTATTTTTTCTCTTGACTTGACCTGCAGAGACCCGTTTTTGATGGCTTTCCTTTGCTCTTCCAAGCAGTATTTCCACTTCCCCCGCGTTTCCAAAATTGGGCCGGTTTCGAGCTCTGCGCAAAACTTCCAATGCGACTTTTTTGGCATGGCTGGTAGCTCCAAAACCGCATCCTTTCAACTTTAGCTCCAAAATCTTTGACAGATCCTGATCATCAAAGTCTTCGAAGGAAAAGGCCGAGCTGAGGGGAAATCGACGACTGAGGCCTGGGTTTACGTTTTGAAACAATCTTTCCATCTCGTCCTTGTAGCCCAGAAGAAGGACACATCGATCCTCGCCAGGGACACTCTGTACCTCATTGACAATAGTGTCAATGACGGCAGTTTTATACGGGTCGGATGCGTGATCACCGCCATAGAGTCCATATGCCTCATCAATGACAAGCACCTTGCCAATCGTTGAAGCTAGAATTCCCTTTGTTTGAGCCTCAGATTGGCCAAGATGTGCCCCAACAAAGTCTGAAGGGCATTTGATAATAACCTCTCCGTTTGAGAGAAGCCCTATGTCTACTAGCACCTGGGCAAAATATTTCGCAACCGTGGTTTTACCCGTTCCTGGGTTTCCTACAAAGACTCTGTTGAGTGAGAATTCAACAAGTGGCTCCTCGGCCAACTCTCGCTCATAATTTGTTTTTACTGTGTCCATGAGAGCCTTGAGGGAGTCCTTTACTTCTTTCAAACCGATAAGCGAGCTCAGCTTCTGGTACGCTTCGCTTTTGGTCAAGGCACTCGAAGGCTCGGGTCCAATAATATCCTCACGGGTGAGGAGTAAGTCGTCGGACTTTGAACCGGCCAATCGTTGGGTCCGTAATCGATCCGCTTGCCGCTCGAGCATTACTTGGGTAAAATTCTCAACAGCTCGGGCATTGCCGAAACCTTGCTTCCCGCGGCCGTAACCGATGCGACGAGATGCGATTCGGAAGAATAATCCGTCTGAACCTCCTTCGACCTTCATCCTTCCGCCAAACTTTTCGCTAATCTGGCGCCGAAGAATGCTATGGAGTTCATCGTCTGTGTAGTCTTCGAATTTCATACCTATCGGAAAGCGACTCGCAAATCCTTCATTATGCTGGAAGAAAGACTCCATCTGCTTGCTATACCCTGCAAGCGCAAACACCACCTTTCCGCGTAGGTTTTCGATTTCTGCAAGCAAAAAGTCCATGACCGCAGCTCCTCCAGGGTTATTTCCAGAGGAGAGTTGATATGCCTCGTCGATAAAAAGCACACCACCCCCGGCATTTTTAATCTTCTCCAGTAGTTTCTCACATTCTGGAATTCCCTTACTGGCGAGTTTTGACCCAGTAGTCTCTTCAAACACGTCGCCTGGAATAGCACCGACGGTGGTAAGGAACTTCCCCCAGATGCGCGCAACAGTTGTTTTCCCTTAAAATCGTTAGAATGAAAAAAAGCGTACATCTGTTTCTAATTGTCTTACCTGTACCTGGATTCCCAAGCAGAGTGCAGCTATATCTTTCGTCTTCAGGAGAGAGCCCCTGCCGGATTTTGGTATCCACGCTGCTCTTCACACTCAAGAAACGCCGCTTGATTGACTCCAAGCCCACCATCCCCATCAGTGTATCTATTGCGGCATTGCAAGAACCATCCATCGTTTTCATTGCGCCCCACTCGGACCTCGCTTTGCTGGAGTCGGCGCCACTTACTTCAGGACTGACAGGAGTTGATGGCTGAGCCGCTTTTTGTTTCTGGTTCTGCTTTCGAATCTTGACTTTTGCCACCCTCTCTGTGAATTCCCGTAGAGATTTCAGCTCCTCTTGCTTCTTCTTCAACGCCTCGTCTTGTTGTTTGGTCTCAGAATCAGCTTTCAATTTGAGTTGCTCATGTGCAATCTTGTCCTCAATCTCTTCAAGATCTTTCTTGTATCGCTCTTGGTTTTCGAGTCGCTTTTTTTCCAGTTCGAGGTCTCTGCTAATCCTTCGCCGTGTTTCTGCATCTTCCTTTATGCAAGTGTTGCATGCGGCACCGGCGTTTGCACACAAAATCTTACCCCGGTGCCCGCGTTGACACTTCGTTTCAATGAGCTCTCCGCAGCGAATTTTGGAATGATCCTTCACTAAATGACAGTGAAGCTTGCAAAAATGTTGACCACATATTAATGGGGATTTGCTATAAATCCATGTCAGACCAAACCGAGAGCGGGCAAACGATATCACTTACCAAGGCTCCGCGCACCCTCCATCCGGACAATATTTGTCAAAATCCTCCGGCTTCTTGAGCTCTCGGGTTATTTCGGGATGGCGCTGACAAGCGACCGGTACGCCGTCATATAAGTATTTCTTGTCTCTAAGGATTCCAAAATATTCTCCCCACATTGCACCGCCCTTTTTACTCTTTATAAACGTGAACATGTTTCCGAAGAGCACCATACCTTTCTTCGCTCTCGACATGAGGACCACTAATCGTTCACGGGCGCTCAGAAATCCGATGTCACCCGAGGCATTGCTAAGCGTGAGTGACACAATGACAATATCACATTCCTCTCCCTGGTAATTATCTATATATTTTATTAGAAGGCAACTCGTGCATCATTTTCCATTCAAAAAGAACTCACCAATAGTAGACAACCGAAGAGACTTTTTGTCAACATTTGCATCAGCTTTTGACATCAAACCTGCGCAAACCAAGTCATATGAATCTAGATCGTTGAGGTATGGATCGTTCTCGGTTCGCAGCATTTCCCTCAACAAGAATAGTTGGCCCAGATACGGTGTCAAGACGACCATTTCGTTCGACTTATATCCTTGTTGCCCTAAATATTTGACTAGCTTCATCACCATTTTAGCTTCATAGTGATTCCTCTTGCTAGATTTGGAGGTTGGATCCCATCGTTCACCCCCTCCCTTCATCTCCTCCTCATGGTTTTCATGATTCACAAAGCTAATACGGCTTGTGAGACCTAAAATTGACTCCCTCTCACGAGTCTTAGGAACATCTTTGAGCTCGGGATAGGCCAAAATACGAGAGAAGTGTGAGATATCTGGGTGGCTTCGGTGCTGCTCTTGAAGGGTAGTGAACCGATGGCCTTGCAGGATCAGCCTCTCAAAAAGAGACACATTGAGGTCGTATCCTTCTCCCTTTTCTTTGGAAAGCTTGAAATTATTAATTTTTGGCCTTAGTTGTTTGTGATCTCCAATCAGAATGAGTTGTTTGACCGATGCGCTCATAGCTGTGATAATATGAGCTTCCAGTATTTCACCTGCTTCCTCGACTAGGATAACGTGAGGGTCTGCGGTTCGGATAATTGACTGATATTTGGCGGCTGCTGTCGTCGTACAGGCAATGACCCTCCTGTTTCTGAGGATCTTGCGGTCTCTCTCATCATAAACACTCTGCAATTTGGTTTGTAAATGGTTCAGGGATGTACTCAATTCGACAAACTCCTCAATCTGCTCGTGGCGAATCTCTTGGCACCACTTAGAGATAAACGTTTCTCTTTCTTCGCGAGTGAGCTCCCACACAGTAGCCGCTGAAGAGTCCATAGACTGAACTATGGCTTCCAACGGCTTAATGGAACGGCACTCGGCCCAGTTATTGAATAAATCTTCCGAGCGAAGAGTTTTATTCTTGGCACCAACAAATTGGAATCCACTTTGTAATTGGGGAACTTGAAATGCTTGCCAAAACGAAGGATCGTGATCTGAGAATTTGAGGTGTTCAAGGATATCGTTGGCCTGAAACCCAATTTTCGAAAGCCTTGCCCCAATATCTCGAAGTTGGTCCTCCATTGTTAGTATTTCTTCTTTCATAGCTTTGACGATATATTTCTCCTCTAGAGTCAGCCAAAATCCCTTTTGCTGGCTAACATTTTTAAGCAGTGTAGGCTCAGTTAATGCTGTGGCCTTTGAGCCTAGCCGGACAATGTCGGTTATTCTTACGCCAATTTCGAGCAATTCCTCTTCGAATTGATCCAATGCGTGGTTCGTGTAGCTTAAAACCAGCACCCTATAGTCCGTCAAACGAATCATTATCAAAATGATCAGAGCGCCGATGAATGATTTCCCGGTCCCGGGGGGGCCTTGGATTTGGGCAAGTTCCTCCTTTAGTCCGTTGATAAGAGACTCTAGTTGCGCGCCCTGCAATATTATGTCTCTTGTTGCGCATATATTTTTAGGAATCTCAAACGAACCCTTCTTTTCATGTATTGAAGTCAAAATCTCAACCATGCTTGCCAGTCCTGATGGAATCTGATATGTGGCTTCATACAGAGGATTGACAATGTGTTCCTCAAGTGGGAAGTCACCAATGTCTTTCAAACGTTCCAAAATTGGCTCGTAGGCAAATATCGGGGTGTCTACAACAATAAATTGGAGATTCTTCTTGTTTGTACTCTGGAGGGCTGATAAGGCTGTTGTTAGTTCGACTGAATTCTTGAATTTCATTCCCACTACTGGGGGTGTCATAGAGAGCAGCTTCATAGTCCGGACCAGTGATCCAAACGCAATGATATCTTTATCACAACAAAGCGCGCCAATTGATGGGCTATGAAGAGAGATATGTGCCTTTTCCAGGTATTCTTTCCGGGCCGCTTGCGTCGTTACATTATGAGGGAAAAAGTTGTTACCTCCGCATTGCACATACAACGTGAAGGCTTCGACCCTTTGAGTATCTTCATCACTGATATCCACTAACTCGAAGTTGCTTAGTTGTTTTGGCTTTTTTTGGCTTTGCTTTCCGTTGATAGCAACCCGAAGATCCTGTCTTAGTTCTGCGAGCATATCTTCTCTCAAAAGGCGATAGAGCCAATCTCGATAGACGCGTGCCCGGTCTTCCATTGGTACTTGGAACACATCGTGAAGACGTTGAAGATAAGGTTCTTCAGAGGATACTAGCTCATCTGTTGTGGGGTGAATTGATATTTTTCGAAAGTCTTCAAGGTCATTATCATGTCTTCCACCTGGGCGGTACGACTCGCCCGTACTGGCAATTGCGTCGGACCCAAAGATACGGATCATCCTTGTTATTCGGTGGATGATACTTCGTACGGCTTGTGATGATGAATGAAGCAAGGGCTTGTTCTGCATCAGAGATTTGACATCTTCCACATGGTCATTTAGTCTTGCGTCACGAATAGACACAACCTTTAGACAAATCCACATGAATACTTCCAAAGCAGGACCATCAAGCTTGCCGTCGCCGTAAGCGTCCAAAATCGCATCCCAAAACGTTTTAGGGATAAGAATCGCAAATAGAATTTCTTGAAGAAATCCTCCGTCGTTCAGCAATTCGATTTTTGGATCAGAAAAGTTTTTGATAAAAGGCATCGTTGTCGACGAGATAAAAGCGGGATCAAGGGAGATGCGAACAGACACTTCAAGAACACTGATGCCCTTAGCGTGTGAAAGAATTGCCTCAACGCATTTTCCAGGGCTATTATGCAAGCTGTATGCTTCTACAGCGCTGAAGAATTGTTTTGCATTGTGGATGTTGATAACATTCCTTTTGCCGTCTACAAAGGCATTGAACAGGTTGATCCACTTGCCGGGACGTGTGTTAGAGGGGGGCTGAGATTCCATGGCGTGTAATATGTAAGAGTGATTGTGCTGTAGATAAATAATTATGATGTCATCAAGAATCCAGAGAGTAGTTAAAGAAACAGCTGACTGACTTTTGGACATGGGGATTGAATGGGAAAAGAAACGAACCCTTTTTATAGTTTGCATGCATGGTGATTGGGGCCATGTAATCGCCCCCGCAACATCACGACGCGACGCAACGTGTAGAATCACACAATTGACCCAGAACTTTCAACCCCAGGATAGATCGATTGTAACAGTGGAATTGCTGTGATTGGTTTCGCGATTGCACTAAGATAACGCCAGGGGCCTCCGACATGGTGATCCATACAATGACAATGATGGATGTAAGCATGTGATAGTGGATAGCGCGGAACTTGTACTATGCGCGACTTGGCACTTTTTCTTTGGTCAACAAGCGGACCGCCTGCATTGACATATGGTAAGCCTCTTTGTGGTGGTGTCCGCGATTGAGCGATTCGACATAATAGGCTATGAGTCTACGACCATGCTGAGGCGGGAAAATAGTGTTCCACCACCCCTCCTCTACAATCTGCTACGGCAATAAATCAAAATACTAAGGATGGTCGTTTTAGGCGTCAGCAAGAACATGACAAAGGATCAAGATTATGCCACCACTGGAAATGGTTGCCTTCCGCCCAACAGCCTACCTCCGTTATCGTTACTTAGCTTTGGCACTGCTTCTAATGTTCATCAAATAGGCGGCAGAAATCATAATATTCAATGGTACCAGCAAGGGAACGTTCATTCTTGACCCCCGCTAGTCCATGCCAATGGCTAAGTTCTCCCAGAATGCAATCCGAATGCCTGCATGATTCTCGAGAGGTAGATGGTCGCGACTTTCTGCCAAACTGAACATGCCAGGAAGACGGACATTTCGAGCAGGCAAATCAAAAGGGGAAAGTGAAATGCTTGGCGATGTCACAAGTGGGAGTGTTTAAACAGCGGATCTATTGTTCGGATTTCGGATGGTAGAACGATAGAGTCGCACCCCAAATGAACTTTGATATTCTTACCGGTGACCACAATGAGACTTGGGCCTGGGAGAAGACTGAGAGGACTTTTTCCAAATAGGCTTAGCGACAGTAACAAATGATTCAAGTTTGCTCGCCAAAGAAGTAGTCATGTAGTAGCGACAACATTTACCGAAGAGGACGATTAGTCCGAGAAGCATCAGTTACTCGAATTCCAACACCAAATCTGACAGGAGACATAATCATACATTTGTAGCTATCCCTATCATAATAATTTCATAATGAAACCTGGGAAACTCTCAACATGTTATTAATAACTTTAGTCTGTCAGGTCCGAGCTCGTATTCGGTATTTTATCTGTCCCTAGATTGTCATCTGAGGCGATTGAGATTGAGGATTTGCCTAGCTCCGAGGCTAATATTTGCTCCTCATATAAAGCGGCAAGGCTATCTGGTGTGCATGTGGGAAGGAGAAAGCCTCGAATGCTATGATTGTATTAAAATAAACCGAGTGGCGTAGGATTGAAACGGAAACTCACCCAACCTGCGGTCTAGTTAGTCGCTTGGAGGCCTCTCCGACCAATTCAGTGAATAGCATGCTGGTAAGCCCATGTTGTCTCAAATCACTGTTCGACATGATATTCTGCCCTAGGATTTGCGATGCACATTCCGCAAATATCAGTGCGGCCGACATTGTCTTTCTGCTTTTTTCTTGCTCCTGCGGAAATTTTAGCCTCGGCGCCTTGAGTCTTTTGCGGTTAAAGGGAGACTCGGGTATCCTTGTTGTCGTCTCTGGCCTCATTCTTTTTGTATATGGTGTCACCACAGGTAATATTCACGGATGGGACACTCCTGGCGTCATCGACACCTTTGTCATCTCTGTTTGTCCACTGGCAATATTCGTATTTGTTGAAACCAAGGTATCTTCGGATCCGATTTTGCCAGCATACATGTTTAAAGATAGAGTCCGCGTGATAGGGCGCGCTGCCACTGCGCTAACATATGCATTGTGGCAAAGGAGTAACTACCTGCTCACACTGCAGCTCCAAAGTACGTCAACTATTGCTTCAAAAATCACCCAATTTTGGTATACTTGCTATTGGACTAAATTTCAGGTTTTGGGGTTTCGCCTCCATCCACTGCTCTTTGCTTTCTCCCTCTTGGCATCACGGCATGTGTTGTTAATTTGGTCATTTCTATAATACTAAAGCCAGTAGGCTCTCGCAATCTGCTTCTTGCGAGCTGGCTACTCTGCTTTGTCGAATGGAATCCGGTGATGACTGCTGGAGACTTTGTCTTCCAGTCATGATACTCCATATCGCCGGCATGGGAACAGTTTACTTCGTGGACAATGTGGCAGTTGTAGCGACAGCAATGGAAGCCTTTCCAGGAACAGTTTCGGGTGTATATAATGTAAGAGATGAAGAAATCCCAACCAGGTCAATTCTAACGCATATATTCAGATGTTACTAAATGTTGGCGGTGCGGTGTTAGGCGTTGCTGTTATTACAGTCATTTCAGACTCGGTGACATCTGACAAAGGAGGCAAAGAAAATTGCCAGGCTTTACTCGAAGGATACCGGGCGGGCTACTACAGTGCCATTGCGATGTGGGCAATTGGCCTTGCACTCGCGATATTTTTCCCTGCAAAGAAGGAAGCAAATGTTGAGAATATTGACGACTCTCAACCCACTGACGTGCGCGAAAATAATTCTGAAGAAGGAACCAACTCGGAACGAAACAAGGAAATCAAAACGTGATTCGTGCAACCGGGGGTATGGGTCAATTGAGCTTGGACATGTCCATCAAGCGGGTCCTGAGCACGCTACGGTGAGATGGCCGAGTTGGTTATGGCGTCAGGTTAAGGTCACATTAACAATGTACAATTCCTGATGGAGCAATCCTCCTGGGTTCAAGTCCCAGTCTCATCAATATATTTTTGTTTTTTTCAATTCAACCCCAGTCAATCCTGTTCACAGTGACGTTTGTTTGATTCTTTTTTTTTGCTCTGTGTTTCAGCCTTCAAATAAAAGACCTTGTTTTCTTTTTATAAAATGTTCTTTTTTCCCCGGCAATCTCTGCACTGGAATGACTAACATTCAATTAAATAAAAGATGCAGGATGGGAACCGACTTTTACCTTTTTTTCCCCTCTCCCTCGGATATTGCTGTGTTGGGTTGGTACGTTAAGAAACTAGAACATGTTCCGTTGCCAAATAGACCGTATTCGTCTTACTCTCGTAATTCTCACTCAGCTAAAGGAGCCATACGCCTTCACCTTGTCCTTCACTCGACTCATCAGTGTCGTTAGCACCACCAGCGCCTTTCCCTCGGCGATTTGGATGCATTGACCTCTATTTTAGGCCCGAGGTGGACAGTGATAAAACTAACTAAAATTCAATTTCCTTAGCGTTCCTTCACAATTGCCCCCCGAATATGGAGCATCCAAGTACATACCCTATCGTGGTACCTAACAAAGCAGAGAAATTTAGGACCAGATTCATTCTACTCCGTGGCAGTTCCATGGAAGTTTCTGACATTGTATGAGGGCAGTCGGTGTATTGTCAAGTCCAAATACCATCGAGGTAGAAAGGTGTGCACCCAATTAGCTTCCAATACCGACGACGCTCGAGCCGTTCCCTAAGCGCCAGACCCATAGCGCAGCCCAATCTGGCAGCGACTCGTGAGCTTTTGGTGAGATTAAAGGAACCCATACAACAGTTCATCTTGGAGACTGTGCTGCGTAATGCGTTCATAACCCCAGACGAATCTCCTCCCACTTAAGATGCAAACTGTAAACATCCCATGAGCAAGGAATCTCGACTGCGCAATCGCGAGATGCCATGTCGTGCTTTTTTAAGATTCTCCCATCGCGAGCCATCGCGGTCCTCGTCTGGCTGTGCGTGGCCGGCGTCATCCTTGTGAACACCAATACCGCTCGTGGGCCCCGCAAATACACATCCAATGTGCCGTTAAGCTACGCCACTCATGATGCTGAGCCAAGAAACTGTTCGCTTGCCAAGCCAACTCCCCCGGAAGCCATAGATCGTGTTGGCCTTGCGCCTGCCCTGTCGCCTGCAGACCTGCTCTGCCGCCCTCTGCCTCCCAACCAGGCTACAATCCCCAAGTTGTTTCACCAGAGTTGGAAGTCAATACGCCTGCCTGCAAAGTTCGAGCGATGGAGTAATTCGTGTCGCCAGCAGCATCCAGACTGGGAGTGGGTGCTGTGGACCGACGAGGACAATCTTCGCTTAGTCCAGGAGCATTTCCCTTGGTTGCTCGACACATATCTGAGCTTGCCGGGGAACATTTATCGCGCCGATCTCGCGAGGAACCTGTACATGCATCTGTTTGGCGGGTAAGTTCCACATTTCTCACCCTGTGCTCCCAAAAACCACTCCATCGCCGTCTTCTAACAAATGCCTCTGATTAGAGTATACGCCGATCTCGATACGGAGTGTCTCCACCCCACATCCGATGCCCTGGGGAAACACGGCGTTCGTTTCTCAGATGCCACTATGAGTCTCTCGCAAGATACCAACGCCCAAAACAAAATTGCCTTCTTCGGGCGGATGGGCGCCGACGAGAAATTCGAGCACAACATTCCCAACGCGTGGATGGCTGCATCCCCTGGTCATCCATTTTTCATGCTTCCCCTCCAAAGCGCTCAAGCCGAAATGTCCAAGAGCCGGTCCTTTTTGAGCCAGCTGTTTTATTCTTACCCCTCCGCAGAGCAATTAACTGGGCCAATTGCCTTGCGCAAGAGCCTTTTCAGTTACAAATCCCAAAATCTAAAGGACAAGGTTGTCTTGTTGCCAGAACACTGTGTATATCCATTCAATTGGAACACCGGTGATGATTTACGTGCTATATGCTCAGCCGAGAAGGATATGTTTGACGAGCGCCAGTGCAAAACCAAACTAGAAGTTGACACCAAAGGTAGCATTTCAATAACCTACTGGAGTCACACTCACAGAGGAATGGGAGATGATGCAAAGAATATTGATAATGTTAGCCATGACTAATTGAATGAGTTTCGGCGCGAGTCCTCGTTGCCAGTTGAGCCACTAAGGTGCCATTTCCTCCCCATGGCTGAACGATGAATTAGGCTGCATCTGTTCTTCTGCCCCCTCTATTTACCATTCAATGATTTGCAGTCCATCTCATTATAGGGTGCCTTGTGCACTTCAGATCGGATGCCATACTTGTGCTTTGCCACGTAATGAAAGCCAGTCTTGTGGGTGGACGCAAGCAAAAAGTAAATGATTCAAAATCAAGGACCTTGTGCGGCCACGTTTTTTGCTATGTTTAGAACCATGCAAACCTCCAATGAGGAGACTGACGATCGCTGAGCCGTCATCGCGTTTCGCTCGATGATTCGCTACACGATAATCTCCACCTCCACACCGATGGTAAGCCGGGCCTATATCCTCCCGCAACAGACTTTGGCCCAAGCTTGTGGCGCTCTAAAAGTGCCGTGGCGTTTGTATACGGTCTGTGGCATCATTTCGCTCGGCATCTCGGCACCAGGATCGATCTGGCTTTCTTGCAGCAGTTGCAATGTTCCGCCCAACAAAGCCATGAGGCAGACGGAAATCATCTCATATTAGCGCGCAAAGACAAGGTCTTAATATAAGCCAGTAAGCATAAATGTTTGGTTAGACCGGCCCTCGGGATTACGGCGTGGCTAATCGAATTCAAGGTGCCTTGGCGGATACTTCGTATTCCTTACTGCTGACGTCGGTGGGACTGAATTAGGATTTCTACAAAGGCCAGCTCGCCGACAGAAACAACAATCAAGAGAGCAATACACAGTAGGCCAAACAGGGCAGAGAAGAGACATAATTTGGCTAGGGTTGAATCTGGCTGCTTTGGTACACTAGCTCTCATTGGCACGTTAGTCAAATGCATGTCTCACCAGTAAGTTTAGCTGAACAAGCAACCAGGCAAAGTTGTCCAAACAACGACCCGGTGTGGGATCGACATGGCTATTTTTAGCTTGTTTGTGATGAACGCCATGCAAGATTCTATCAAAAGGGCTTTCCCGTGTTGGTTTCCCGAGCCATACGACCCTATACTAATTACCAATACCTATCCATTCGCAAACATCTATAAAGCTAGCCCTGCTCGTCATTAAATCAGCAACAGTGCAAACTATTACCCAAACCTATAAAATATTCTGTAAATTTCCACATACCCAAAATGCATATAATTACCCTCCTCAAACTTTCCGCTTGTCTATCCTTTGCAGGTGTAGCATCGGTGTCTGGGGCAAAACAGATTGATCGGCCCGCAACAAAGGATTCCACCATCTTGCGCTCTACCGTCAGCTGTCCTGATTGCCCGGACCGAAACTGTTACAAGTGCACCCTTGGTCATAACAACACCCTAAAAGCGAATACCGGAGGGTTGGCCTATATCCAAAGTCTTGTTGGTTTTGAGCTTCCAGTGTCTCCTTCCAAGGTTCAAAAATGCACTGTGCAGTTTCCTGCCTTTGTTAGACAGCTGCCATACGAAGTCAGCGTCACATTTGCTCGCGTCAAATCATCCAACTGGGATGAGTCCACGGTGGATGGGGAAAATGCACCAGAGACCGACGCAGTTTTTAACACCGTCAAGGTCCCCGCTTATACCAATCTGGGAGCAGTTGACATTACACCCGCTTGCAAGACTGCTAGCTATGGTCAGTTTTCAATCTATGTTGGAACACAGTCTGGTAGTATCGAAATATGGTCCAAGGACTCGGGAAACCCGGCTATTTTGCACACCTATCGAAAGTGATCAGGCGTCATGGATCTGTTTCTTAACTTTTTACTTTCAATTCCCATCTTTTATCTCAATTAAGTAGGTAATACATAAATACGATTAAACCTTCAAATAATATTTCTTTTAGCGTCAAAACATTGAAAGGGGAAATTGCCATCATGGAGGAATTTTTACCAATGTAATGAATAATAGTAATTGTCTAGCAGCATTGTATTCATATCGTGTAATAGGATAGGAAGACACAGAACCTGGTTCATCCACCCAGACATTAATTACACAATACATACGTGGAGGATATAAACCTGAAATTGAAGAAAGAGTTGTACTCACTTGTGGCTTTTTGAGACTGATAATTAGGTAACCCAAGAAAGTTGACATTGAAACAGTGCCAACTGTGCATGTCACTGAATAATGTCCACAGATTACGCACGGGGATGGGGGTAAGACGTCTTCGTATGAATGTTGACGTTTGAGAAATGCCTACTTAAATTTAGATAATCTATCGGGGTCACAAATAATGAAATATTTAAAAGACTTTCTCATTGTTCACAATACTGAACAAACTATTGACCATTTGCTCGCACCCGCTCGGCCGTGGCTCTGAATCTGCATGCCTCCAGTGGATAAGCCAGCTGACATATAATATATATCGTCGTGGGGCCTAGTAACTTAGCTTCATGGTCGAGACTTGTCGCCCGAGCCAGATTGTACTCTCAGAAACTTTAGGATTCGAAGCCAAGCCGCCGAAGTTCGAGTTGGTCCAGTATTGCGCCCAGTCCACAATATGGAAATGCCCAGTATTGACTTTTCTGGTATGTGTTAATGGTAGTAATATTGTAATGAAGTTTAACTGGCTATAGCGGCAACTGGGTAGGATCCATATGCAAAGCAGTGTCTCGTCGAAGAAGTCTGAAATGCACAGCAAGGATTGGCTATTTCATGATTTGAGACACAGGTATTTACAAATGTTATGACTAGTCCGAGAGTGATGGTGTATGAAGCCTCTATTGTGTTACTATGGCTGTTATTTGTACCTGTTGTTGCACAAATTACGACCATAGACTTTTCTTTTATATTCACGAGCTATTAGGTGTAACAAACAGCACGGATTCTTATAATACGATCAATGGCTGTAGCAGATAGATAATATCTCTCGTCCATAAAATGAACTGATTTCAAATTAAAGTGAGTTTTGATACATTTTGGACAATTTCGGTCTGAATAAAGGGAAAACACTGTTTGTTGGCGGTCTGATATATGTCCTGTTCCGCAAAAGCTGGGGTTCGTCACATTGTTGGATTGGCGCCTTTGTACAAAGTCAAAGACTGATGTTGCTTGAGGTGCATGTTTTATGACGCCCATTCACAGCATCTTTATTTTCCCATTCAATTTGAAGACTGAATATCATTTACGTGCAAATATTAATTATTGCTTGACTACTCAGATCTAGTTGGGTATGTTTGTGGCGTCGTTAGCATAAAGGATCGGGATGCAAGGGGTAGGGTCTCATAACGATGGGGTCTGCCCGATACGAGGATCCCCTTTCAATCTATGACAGGGCAAATCCGTAGGGCTCAGGGTGTTCACCTAGGAAACCGGGTTCCGAGAAATCCGTCACCCGGAACATGGCGTGCAGTCCAGACGAATTGTGGGGGCTCGGCCCGATCCTGCTAAAGTGCTTGGTCCAAACTCTACCACAATGCGATGCTCGGGGCTCTAAAATTAGAGCCTCAACGCCGTTCACTGCTATTTGCTTACATCTCTTTTTCCCCGCGGAATACGCAGGTAAACGATTGTGGATGAGGAATAATCTAGTCCAGGGAGCGAGTGGATTAGGTGTCAGCTTGAACCCCTTTACTAGCTAAATAATTCACTACACCAATGACATTTGAAAGTTCCTGGCAAGTTATTCATCTGAAGGGCCTCTAGTGGTCTTGCTGCTAACTTCTTTTCAGACTTGAGACAATGCCCCTCCACCAATGATCTCCTAGGCAAAAAGCGAGGGCCAGCCTAGTCAACGTGCCTGCAGTACGTAACGTTTGCCGAGTTTTCACTCCTATTAGGCTATGCCGGGGTATTCTCTGCCCTAGTCATGGCATTGACAACTGGGGCGTTCCAACGGATCCCGCGCGCCCCGCTTGCTACTAACATCTCAGCTCATGGCTGGGCAGTTGGTGATTAAAGCCAACTTTGTATCAGTGCCTTCTCCACCGCAGTGAGTTTCATTCATGTGCCGTGTTGGTCAGTGATGTTCAGGGAGGGGGTGTCACTTTGAAGTCGCTCCCCACACTCGGCCGTTTCATGGCGTGATGTAGAGCGAGAGGAGTTAAACTTATCCCCATTAATCGACTGGACTTGGCGCAAGAGGGAGCTTGCATCATCTCCAACGGGTTTGATGTAGCCGTTTCTATTCCCCGTATTCAAGTCACTGCCTCCAAGAGCCTGTAAGAATAGAATTTACGCCAACTGGCAATTCAAAATAGATATTATGGAAATATTAACTGATCCTGTCAGAGGCCATATCCCATGTAGATCCCATATACCGGATATGAGTAAGCTCCAGATCCGTTTCTTTGCTCTAGTGGTTCCAATCCAACGCTAAGCCGAATGCAAAGCCCAAATGAGCCGATCCATCAAATTTGAAGAATGCCAAAAATAGTCGACGATAGGACCACTGCGCCGATGGCAACGCACACCATGTCAACACCCAACGAAAAATGCGAAGCTGGCGCGACGTTTGAAGATGGAGATGCAGTAGCGTCGCCTCTGTCGTTCGAGTATCCCCCCGCCACCACGATGGCCGATGCGGTGGCTGGGATTTTGGCGTTTCTGGTTGCCGCGGACGTGTCAGAGTCGTTGCCTCTGCAGAAGACATCTTCCCATGCTGCCCCCTCTTTGTAAAAGCATTTGGAAAGGTTGGCAACGCTTTGGCCTTGGGCGGGACAGTAAAGGCCACAGTCGTTGTAGTAACTGACAATGTCTGCGCTTCTGCAGCATTTTTTCATAATTTCGATGTGGGTGAGCGCATACGGCATGGCGCACACAGCGTCGTAGACAGGCATGTTGTATAATTTCGTGCATAACGGCAAGGAGGAGGATACCGTGGCCACCATTTTGACAACTCAGGCCGTGAATGTGGCTGACACCTGGTTTCTCTTGTTCTTTCTCTTTTTCTTTTTGACGGAAGACGACATAACCTTGACAGAATTATTAGTTGGGAAAGATGAATAGATGGGTAAATACTAATGTGGAAAAGAAAGGGACATCTATGGAAAGATCCTAAAGATTCTACATCATTCCCAAAACTTTCCAAGCCGATCGGTATTCAACTTCCCCATCCGTGTTAGGTTTAGCCAGTGCCGATCTCGTATTATTTCAAACACCACCTCGCAGAAACCCCGCGTGAAAATGTGCCATCTATAGCACAGTTGGTAGGAACCAGATGGTTAACGCAATTGAAAAAGTCTTTTTTGAAGATATTTCAAAGGTTGGATCGATGTCTTTCTCCGGTGTAGTTCACGTCAAGGCAATATTGAGTTAGCCAGGTTCCACCTTTCATTTACACGCGCTCATGTTGCCCTCAACCAGGGTTCGTGCACTAGACAGCGGACTCAAGAGATACTGCCCCTGTACCAACTCACTTGAGTCCAACGTCTAGTGCACAATATTTGAACTAAATGATATCCTCCATTGAGGACGATCTACACTGTTCGTGATTGGAATGACTGTTGATGGACAACCGAGTTTACCGGTTTTTCTTATCTCCAGTCCACATCCAGGACATGTGGAAAGAATTGAAACGTTACAGCTGGGTTCGTATAGCCATGGTAGACTAGAAGCCCAAAGGTCGGTGTCTTCCCCCCCCCCCCCCCCCGAGGCTTGAATGGCATTGGCTCGTACAGCCCCGGTGAATATTCATGCCAAGCCGTTACGAACGTGGGCTCTATACGCAATGTCTTCCAATGAGAAAAGGTCACTGGAGGTGTAGTCCAGAACCACAAGAATAAATACCGCCTCATAATACGAGATTTGGTTACTTGGCCCTCATTCCACTCTCGCTCCTTTCTCAGACTTTGTTTTCTTGCCTGTCATTTACGAGAATTGTAACGACTCTCCTTTTGTTACTTATTAACCCTCACATTTGCCTACACTCACTCGTTAAGTCTCTAGCTTTTATCACCACGACATCGAGCAGTCACATTCATTTTGCACACTTCAAAGCCGTCATGTTCAATTGAGTTCTGTCCTCCGCTGTGGTTGCCCTTACGGCCTTCAATGCCGTTTACGCGTAATCCTTCGCTGACTGCAACCCCTTGAAAAAGAGTAAGTAATTCCATTCATGTCATGATATGAGTCTTAAATATTGATAGCAATATAGCATGCCCTCCCAACCCTTCTTTGGGCAAGGAAAAGGTCTATTGCCGGCTAGCTGATGGGGAATGCAGCTCTTTTAAGTATAATGCCGGTACTGAGATCAAGTATGAGCAGGACAGTGCCGTGTTTACTATTGAGAAAGAGACCAATGCTCCCACCATGGCAAGCAAAAAGTTCATCTTTTTCGGTCGTCTGGACGTTGAGCTCAAGGCTTCCCCAGGACAAGGCATTGTGACGGCGATCGTGCTGCAGTCTGATGACCTTGATGAGGTGAGAATGAGCCGCCGCAGTAAAATTTATTTCCGCAAGTGATGCTAACACCATAACCTAGATTGATTGGGAGTGGCTCGGTGGTGATGCCCAGAAAGTTCAAACCAACTACTTCTCCAAGGGTGATACCACCACCTACGACCGCGGCGCCTACCACGATGTCAGCGATGCTACAACAACATACCACAAGTATAATTATTGAATGGACCAAGGATGCCGTGAACTGGCTGATTGATGACAAGTCTGTTCGCACTCTGAAGGCTTCCGATGGCAAAGGCTTCCCGCAGTCTCCCATGCAGATTAAGCTGGGCAGGTGGTTACACTGATTTTTCGGTAGCCGCTCTACCTTAACATTCTCCTCTCATAACCCTTGTGCTGGCCCATTTTCCGCTAGGAATAAGGAATGGAAAGCTTTTGGCCTGGAGCTGTAGATTCTGCTGAGCTGGAATCGATGATTTTATAGACGGCTTTCGTTTCAATAGATACATTCGCTCATGTTCTCAAGTGCTTCAGTGTATGGTTCTCGTGTAGGGTTCTGGAGAACAAAACGGGGGAGCGGGTCACTGTTCATCTTTTAGGGGAAATGGTGTAAATATAGAATAATTTACCTCGATAAAACATAAATCTTGGGCTCGTTTTGTTTTGGGAGATAAACCATGCTCGATAGCTCTTGACAGAATCACGACAACAATCATGTACTGCTCTGAGCTAAAGTTGCTTATTCAAATGCTCTCTATGAAACCCATTAACCGGGTCAGCCGCCTCATCCACGACCTTCTCGATCTGTTGAAGCAATTTGGGTCCCGGATTACATTGTGTGTGCTCAATTTCCAACTCCCCCATTTCAGATCCCATATCGTGCAACACCGTGTCCGTTATCTTGCCTCGTAATTCTGCAATACTCTCCTCCACATTATGAGCATCCGGCAACGGCCATATCTTTGCCATCATGAGGCTGGTGATTAAGGAGCCCAACATTATTGATTCGCATTTTCGACAGTCAATCCATGCTGCACGCTGGTGTGCCTGCGGCTTGTCGTCAACAACAATAAAACTCGTTACCGCTGCTTCGATCAAACTCAAAATCTCGCCAATGATCTGAAAACGTATGGCTCTGATTCGTTCTGATTGGGCTATTAGCGTGGCAACCCGAGGTAAATTGTCAAGCAGGGAGTCGAGTACCAATAATATCTGGCGGAGTTTTTAGGGCAATTTCCCGTGGAATGTCAACCAGTTCAGACTTTTTTGAGTATGTCATGATTTGGTCCGCTGTCTGTGAGAATCCATCCGTGCAGCGTAGTTCCCAACATATCCAAAGCATTCTGAATTGTGATATCCTATCGACATTGGATGGCTTTGCGACCGAGTGTAGCCATGAGTCGGTCCATGGAGTGAGCGTCCGCGTGGCTTCGTAACGATGTGTTATTGAAACAAGGTCATATAAACCCTTGACGGTTATTACTTGGGGAAGCTGGCCGAAGTGCCCATGTAAGATGTTCAAAAACAATATCAAGGCCTCGGGCTCATCACGAGTCATGTCCACACTCCAGTCTTGGGGCTCGTCGTTTTCGTTTCTTAGTTTCGCCAGGTCTCCATAGATGAGACGGTGGAATAGAGGCGATGATCGCGCCAACGTGCGAGAGCAGCATTGGAAGACGGTTGTTGGCGTTTTGTCCTTGACGCCCACGAGGAGCTGGATGTCGGCACGTTTATCGAATTTGACTATTGTGTAAGCCATAGTATAACCCAATTTGGCTGTCATAAAAAAGAAAAAAGAACCCCGACTAGCACACATTTAAAGGACGAGCCAATTTAACACGGAGTTATCGGACAGCCTTCTATGTATTTCATCCAATGTCATTGACCAGCGGCCGTGTGATGCTAAAAATAGCCTCACGATTTGGCAGAGAAAACGGGGCTCCCCGATAGCTCCGCCGCGAGGCAAAATTGAAAGAACGGACCACACGCTATCCTGACACCCATTATGCTTCCCACCCTTCTAATAATAAGCAGGGCTAGCTGGCTAGGGGTCTGCTCCCTGGGCCTGGGGGGAGCCATACGAACTGACCCGCAATCCGTGACGGTTAGGTGCAGAGACATGGACATTGGATTTCCAGCCTCTCTCGACTCGTCATGCCGAAGATTTTGGATCGACACGTAGGGGAGGCCATAAATTCTTTCTCATAAATGCGCCTCCGCCAGTTCTACAAACGCTCCATCTTCCTTCTGATTCTTGTCTTTCTTCACTCATCTCGGCCTTTATTCACTCGTTTGTATACCATTCACCTTTACTCTATTAGCTCTTCCTTTCAACTGCCTGCCGAGGGGTACTGAACTGATTTGATTTGCCGCCGTTCTCGAGCGAGAATTTCTCTGACCCTGGCCACGATCTCCAACCCAAGCAGAATTTCACTTTGATCAGAGTCTTGGCTTTGTAAGGAACTTAAATATCGACCAAATGGCTCCCGACCTACACGAGCAGAATGGAGAGGAGAATTATCTCTTGCAGCCTCTGGGGATGCAGCCTACCCACTCCAATTCAAACGTGAGAACCATGCCGATGCCAAAGATAGCTGGCCTTCCTGACCTCACCGCGTGCAGTATGCAGATAGTCTCCCAGAGCAAAATGCTCCTCCCCAGTCTTACTCGCCAAACGGGCTACCAGATCAGGGTTATTCAGCGCCACACCCCGAACCAAGCTACTCAACTTCCCATGTCGATCCACACTATTCGTCGTCTCATCTCAATCCAAACTATTCGACTTCCCATCTCGATCCGGGTTATCCATCACGGGACGCGAGCCAGTCACCTGCCAGCGTCTACACTCTAAGGGAGACGTACTCCCCCGCCGCTTACCCTGCTTCACCCGACGCCCCATACAACCCCGGCGGCTTCGAGCAGTACCAAGGCGACGCCTTCTTGACCCGTGGCCGACCCGACTCCGCATTCAATGACCCGGAGGAAAGTTGGGTGCAACGACAGCAACAGCAGCAAATTAATGATATTGGCGGCAATGGGATGAAGCGGTCAAAGACTCGCAAGGTCAAGCTTGTCCAAGGCTCCGTCCTTAGCGTTGATTACCCAGTCCCCAGCGCCATCAAGAATGCTATCGAGCCCCAATACCGCGATGCCGAGGGCTTTCAAGAAGAGTTCACCACGATGAGATACACCGCTGCCACCTGTGACCCGAATGATTTCACCTTGAAGAACGGATACGATCTCCGCTCTCGGATGTATAATCGACATACCGAGCTGCTCATTGCCATTACTTATTACAATGAAGACAAGATTCTGTTGGCCCGCACGCTACATGGAGTCATGCAAAATATCCGTGATATTGTTCAGCTTAAGCGTTCTGCCTTTTGGAATAAGGGTGGCCCTGCATGGCAAAAGATTGTTGTGTGTCTTGTTTTTGATGGCATTGATAAAGTTGATAAAAATGTTTTTGATGTCCTTGCCACAATCGGAATTTATCAAGACGGAGTACTCAAGAAGGACGTCGACGGGAAAGAGACTGTAGCTCATATTTTTGAGTACACAAGTCAGATTTCTATCACGCCAGATCAACAGCTCATCCGACCCAGCAAAGATAAGCCGCAGAGCAATCTGCCTCCTGTGCAGTTCATCTTTTGTCTAAAACAGAAAAATACTAAAAAGATCAATTCCCACCGCTGGCTTTTTAGCGCTTTCGGAAGAATTTTAAACCCAGAAGTCGCAATCCTGATTGATGCGGGAACTAAGCCTGGGCCCAAGGCTTTGCTTTCTCTTTGGGAGGGTTTCTATAATGATAAGAACCTTGGTGGAGCTTGTGGAGAGATCCACGCCATGCTCGAGGGTGGCAAGAAGCTTCTCAATCCCATCGTCGCTGTTCAGAATTTTGAGTATAAAATATCCAATGTTCTGGACAAGCCTCTCGAGAGCTCTTTTGGCTACGTGAGCGTCCTGCCTGGTGCCTTTTCGGCATACCGCTTCCGAGCCATCATGGGAAGACCCCTGGAACAATATTTTCATGGAGATCATACCTTATCAGCGTCCCTTGGTAAAAAGGGCATTGATGGTATGAATATCTTCAAAAAGAACATGTTTTTAGCAGAAGATCGTATTCTTTGCTTTGAAGTTGTGGCTAAGGCGGGCCAGAATTGGCATCTGTCATATATCAAAGCCGCAAAGGGCGAGACAGACGTCCCAGAAGGAGCCGCCGAGTTCATCAGTCAACGGCGTCGTTGGCTGAATGGCTCATTTGCTGCTTCATTATATTCACTAATGCATTTTGGCCGCATGTACCAGAGTGGCCATAATGTTATCCGCATGTTCTTCTTCCACGTTCAGCTTGTCTATAACTTTTTCAACGTCCTCTTTAGCTGGTTGTCATTAGCATCGTACTACCTAACCACAACCGTAATCATGCGCCTTGTCGGTACACCGGTTGTGTCATCGGGGTACCACGGCTGGCCTTTTGGTGACCAGGGGAGTCAAATGGTCAATGTCATCATCAAATACATCTACGTGGCCTTTATTGTCGTGCAGTTTGTATTGGCGCTTGGAAACAGACCGAAAGCCTCCAAATACACGTACATTGCCTCATTTGGTGTTTTTGGTATTATTCAAACGTACATCTGCATATTGACCTTTTATTTGGTTGTCCAGGCTTTCACTGACAAGCCTATTGATACCCAAATTTCATTTGCATCTGCCCATGACGTTTACGAAAGTTTCTTTGGGGGCAAGGGCGTGGCTGGCATCATCCTCATTGCTATTATTACGATTTACGGCCTCAACTATATTGCCTCGTTCCTTTACCTGGATCCCTGGCACATGTTTCATTCTTTCCCTCAATACATGATTCTCATGTCAACTTATATCAATATTCTTATGGTCTACTCCTTTAATAACTGGCATGATGTATCATGGGGAACCAAAGGATCTGATAAGGCCGAGGCCCTTCCATCTGCCCACATAACAAAGGGGGATGGCAATGAGGCCATGGTGGAGGAGATTGAAAAAGAACAGGAGGATATTGACAGCCAGTTTGAAAACACTGTATGGAGAGCCCTTGCTCCCATGAGTCAATCCCCAGAAGATGCTATCGAAAAGAAAGATGTTGAGGATTCTTATAAATCTTTCAGAACCGGGCTTGTAATTTGCTGGTTATTCTCAAACGTTCTACTTATTGCTTTGGTTACCAGTGACGAACTCGACTTTGTTAGTGTCGGGGTAAGTGCACGCTCCTTTACATGAGGCTATAGGATATACTAACATTTGGTCCAGGAAGCTTCTACTACTCGAACACCATTTTATTTCAGGTTCTTGTTGTATGCAACCGCTGTTCTTTCAATCATTCGATTTATGGGTTTCCTGTGGTTTATGGGTAAGACCGGTATTATGTGCTGCATTTCAAAGCGATAAATATGTCGCGGGCTGGTCGCGCGACCATTTGCGTCAGAACGAGATATTATTTGGGAGTCATAAAACCATTGTGAATTTTCTTTCATCTTTTTGTAGAGTCAGCTCACAGTTATCAAATAATACGAAGAACTAAGGTCTGGTTTTAAATCAAAATAAATCCCAAAGCTCCGGAATTATTACCCGTTGTCAGCATTTTTAATGTTCAAGCGACCTTCTCTCCTTCATGCTCTACGTCCATAGATATCCGGAGTCCATTACGAGCTCTGATTCAAGTCTTGGGGAATATCTCCACTAGAAACAGCTCACTCGGTCAAACTGTAATATTCGTAAATATCGAACGATGACTTGTGAGCAACATTTTTGCTTCAAGGGCGGCAATGTTTTTTAGCGTCTACTACATGCACGCCTCCTCCATGCCGGCAGGGTCGAGAATATCATGTCCGTCCTTGCTAAAAGCATTGATATTGCGCAACGAGTGGGCAATTTCTGGAACATTTGATGTTTTTTGGTTTGATTAGGTCTTAGCTTGTTGCAAAAATGGACAAATGAGGTTGAACTTCAAGAAATTCCGGATTCCGCGGCCTACTCGCCTCCCGCGGGATCCGGCTGCACAATTCCTAATTTCGACTCACTCCGCCTCAGCAAGCGTGTAAGTGGCCATGAGCCCAACTCAGTTTAAGACAAGGAGTATGTTTTAGCTTGAAAAAGGCTCTGTGTGTTCTGTGGTTTGGGGGACAGTGGCTGGCATTTCCGATTTGAGCTTAGCCACCATGTACGCATTTTCGGAACACAACAGTGTCGTGTTTATGGCAACTACAGCGAGTTACCTTTGATTTCAACCATCAGCTAACGACGACAAGGAATATTAAAATGAATCTGGCTCAAACTTTGAGCTATGAGTCCAAAAAATCGAAGCGTGACCGATCGTTTGAGCCATTATTCTCGCTCCGTTGCCCATCTAAACGAAGGTGGAGTAGTTACAAAACACCATCACCCCGGCACACTGTACTAAGATAAGATGAAAACATTTATAATTTTAGAGGTCAAGAAAGAATGAGAATTGCCGATGAGTATGGATTAAGAAACGCTGCAGTAAATAGAAAATGAATATCCCACCTGCCAAATTCAGGTGGCCTGTACGTAGACCAAATCTGGCCTAAAACTCGCCATCAGCCCAGGGCTTCACCAACAGACTTACAGATGATTGCAGGATAAACTGGCAAATTTCCTATAATTGGAAATTCAATATGTTCTTCATGTAGCTACAATCAGCGCATCTTGCATATGGGGCGTTAATTGATCAGATACGGAACAGTCACACGTTGCCCCGCTAATGAAAATAGAACTGAATTTCATTGATTCTATTTACAGAACGCCAAGAGCCGGGCCCTGTTCATAACCGTGTACTGGAGCAGACTCACGGAATCTGCGGACTGAAAAATGTTTTCAGTGTAGTCCAATCCAGTTATGAGTGGAGCTTAGGCTGGTCAATCGTGAAAGCCCTGTAGCGGCCGATTCAATAGGGTTCTCCAAAGGTGGGGTGATTGATTTGGCACTGGGTACCGAGATTCACAAGCAACAGGCAGTGCGTGAATCAGGTCCTTTTTCTCGTCAAATTTGTTCTCTGCCGAGCAGGTGGGAATTCACCATCACCAGTCTGGCTTTATGATTGTTTGCCGAGAGGACATCCAGTATGGTTCCATGAGATGCCATTCCAAATACCTGAAGAAATAATTAATGCGGGTATTATTGTTCCTTCACATTCTTCAGGGTCTTGTCTCTAATCCTTTTCACAGTCCGAGGCCCGCCTCCCGAATACAGTCCCCTCCCCTTACCATATCAGCAAATCGTCGAATGTTCAATGAAATTTGAGGCGGTTATTCTTCGAGGATTTCTCTACGACAAGATACGAAGTATGCCAGACCATTGGTCAAAGATCAATGAGTTAAACATCAAAGCCCAGGCCTTTGCTTGGATTCTTTTTGCCGATGCAGCAGTTGAATACTATCTTCTCCGTCTTGGGAATGAACTGCTTCTTCAGGGGTGGGGGCAGGCGAAAGGGAGATTGAAGTTCAGATGTGCCATTAGTTATCCGTTGCAACTAGCGGCTATTAGAAGCAATCTTTCAACCGTCCGTCGCACCTTGTCTGAGATTCACGATAAGTCGCATCACTGGAACCACTATGTTTCATACTGGAATCATGACTTACAAGCGATTACTGCTCCCGATAACTTGGATGACTACGAAATATTTACTGGGTGAATTCATTATGGCTAGGTTGGGTTTGAACATTTGGGCCAGCACATGCACTTTAGCAGTCCATACGTCCTGCGATGATCAATCGTTGGATAGTAGTAATAGCGTTTGTTTCATGGTTACATAGAATGAGGTAGTTGAAGCCCGTTAGAGTACCTATACATAATTACAGACTCGCTCTCTGTTATTAGGCTAGGTTATTTCTATTGACCATTTTGACTTCTCATCGTCGCATGCAAATGCTTCCATTGCTTCATGTGCAATACCCCTAAACTTACAAATTGTATCAGTATGACTTATTCTCCCTATCTGTCAAATCTTCCAAACCGTGCTCATTCTTAGGTTGTCCATATCTTAGGTTTCGAGATTTGTTCTCACATTCAGGCGTTAGACGAAGCATCAATGAGATGATGACGCAAATAGCAAAGCATATTAAAAATTCCTATAAAACTTCGAACATAGCGAGGAGAGTATTTGCTAAGTTCAATTAGGGTCGGAATGTTCCAATAAGATTGTTTTTATATTACATGTCAAATGCTCCTTGGTGTTGCTACCTTGTTGAGCCGTCCCTCTCCTCAGGGGGGCACAAATCACTTTTAGACCTTGATATTACATGTTAAACATCAAGGACCCCAGAATATTACCTAAAGAGTATCAATTGAATATTACCGATTTCTTAGTATGGCAGGCCACGTTGGATGTGCCTAGCCCAATACATTGATTAACTGCCGAAGAAAAAAAGCTAATCAGATAAAAGCCAACAATTCGGCCGGAATTAATTGATACAGGGAGCCTCCATCTGTTTCATGTATCAGTATCTAATTTATCCTAGCCAGATTAAAGAAACTTACAAGAGTGAGTATCCAATAATAACCGGAACACAGGAGCCAACAATAATGTAGAATCTAGCATTCGACATCTTTCTTCCAAGATAGCCCGATCCCAAACCAACAATGAAAGCTAATACTCCAAGCGGAAGGTTAAGCAACAGAGATGTGAACGTATCAAACCCAATGTCATTAAAGATAATGGTGCCATTGTGTTCCTGGCAGATGCATCCGAGTTTGATCCGGGTATGGACCGGTCCACATTGTCACCTCGCCAAATAAAGTATACCAAAGCTATTAAAGAAGACACCCTTTTTTTTAGCATTAAATCAATTACTATTCATTCAAAAGTCGAGAGCTTCAGTGTCTCGATTACTTACCAATCAATTTGGGCCCACTGGCACAACACAGAATGAACGGCCACGCCAAATTTTATCCAAAGCCGGCAAACTGGGTGGCAGAACAACCCAGCAATGTCTGGTTAGCCAATTCTCTAAAATGATATCATATATATACCATTTCAAGCAATGCTAACGCGCATGCAGGTCCATAGTGAACGAGGCGGCGTCGAGATCGCCCATCCAACCCGTGGTGAATATGGGACAGGGTTTCTTGTAGGAAATTTTCTGCCGATAAACGAGCTATGATCTGGCATTGTAACCCTCAGGGGTTATAATCCACCCGAATTTCTCATTGATGCAACAAAAGAAGCACTTAACCGAGTGGATGCAAATCAGTATTCTCCAGCGAAGGGGCGAATGAATCTTCGACAGGCCATTGCTTACCATTACTGCACTTGGTTCGGCCGGGAAATTGATCCTGAAAGCGAGTTTGTTATTACTAAGGGTGCCAACGAGGGTATCTTAAGTACATTTGTAGCTTTCATTAACCAGGGGGATGAGGTAATTGTTTACGAGCCATTCTTTGACCAATACAATACATCAGCAACATCAAGATGGCCGGTGGGACGGTAAAATACGTTCCCATGCTCCCACCTGCTCATGGAGATACAGAATGCTCATCTTCTGCAGACTGGTCAATTGACTTGGATATGCTGGAGCAGGTATTCTCCTCCAACACTCGGATGCTTGTGCTTAACTCGCCTCATAATCCCATCGGCAAGGTTTTCTCGGAAGATGAAATTGGAATAATAGGAGATTTATGTGTCAGACATAAAGTTATTATCGTCTCAGACGACGTCTATGACAGTTTAACATATGTACCGTTCAGAGAGATTGCGAGCCTTTCTTCGGAAGTCTGGGATCTAACACTCACGGTTGGATCGGCCGGAAAGTCTTTTTATGCAACTGACTGGCGCATAGGTTTTCTCATTGGTCCTAGTCATGTCATCAATTATGTTGCGGCAGCTCACATGCGCATCTGCTACTCAAGCCCACGCCCTCTCCAGGAAGTATGTGCTATCGGCTACACTAAAGCTCAGGAATTAGGCTTCTGGGAAACCAGCCGAAGAGAAATGCAGACCAAGATACAACGATTTGTCCAAGTCTTTGACGATCTTGGGCTACCATACTCGACCCCTCAGGGCGGCTATTTCGTCATGGCCAACTTCTCCGGGATCAAGATTCCGCAAGAGTATGAATTCCTACCCCAAGTGGCCAATCGGCCAAGGGATTTCAAACTTTGCTGGTTCCTAATTTTTGAGCTCCGTGTGGCCGCAATTCCACCAAGTTAATTTTTATCTCTCCGAGAATTCTCATATGGCAGAAAACGATTCAAGGTTTGTCGTTTGCAAAGAGGACAGCGTCTTGGAGGAGGCTAAAGAAAAGCTGCGAAACCTAACCAAATATATCAACTAATGACCCTAGTCCTGAATCGAATTTTGGGAATTAGAATAAAATTAATCTCTTAAAGGTTAAATTCAAGGGCCTGCTCCATTCCAAGATTTCATCGATAGGCAATGTTGAATAGCCCTACAAACGTGATAAGGCGGTGTCTCATGAAAGGTTATATTCTGAAAGTGGTTCAGGGTTCAATAAGCCGTTTGAATCCTATCTAAATATTCTTCTTTTGATAGATTTCGAGTGATGAATCTGTGCAAGTTCCATTAATTCCAGTATATGTCGCTAAATACAACACAGCTATCAAGTGACGATCGTAACGCATCATGATATAGTTGGGGCAATCAGCGAGTTTAATTATAATGATGGTCATGATGTCTTATATTCACCACATCTCCCTTCAACTGAATTGATCAGTGGCCAGTTTGTCTAGGTGCGGCTCGAGCACGTGAACTCTCGGGAAGTTCAAATACCTTCCCGGGATTCATTATCCACCTAGACATGTCAGACAACCGTTTGCAAAGGTTTTTGAGTTAACTCCTCACTTTGGATCCAAGGCTTGTTTTATGGCCTTCATTGTGTTTATTGTACCGGGTCCGAGCTCATTCAACAAACAATGCTGCAATTATTCGTCAGAAAAGCCGTGTTGAGAGATTGAGACACTTACCATTTTCCCCATGCCAATTGCGTGCTCGCCAGATACGGTCCCTTCCATCTCCAGAGCACGATCCATCATTTGATGAATAGCCTTTTCAACAGATTTACGGGTTTCTAGGTTTTTCGGGTCGTACATGATTGCCTCATGAAAGTTACCATCTCCGACGTGCCCAACAATACTGGCAAATACTCCCAGTCTCTCGCCATCCTGTTTCGAAATTTCAACGATCTCTGCCAACTTTGAAATCGGGACCGCAACATCAGTCGACCAAATTACGTGGCCCTCAGGTTTGATAGATGTCATGGACCACAAGGCCTCCTTTCTCGCCGCCCAGAGGCTTGCCTCCTCGTCTTTATTTTTTGCAAAAAAATATTGTTCAGGGCCAGCTAACCGTATGATATTCTTCACTCGTGTTATATCTCCATCTACCCCTTCTTTGGTAGGCCCTGCAAACTTGAGAAAGAGGGAGGGTTTCTCGTCCCACTGGAACTTTCGTACGGCTTCACTTCCGTGACGGTTGATGATGCGCATCTGAACTTCGTCCATGATCTCCAATGCAGCAAGGGGAATTCCAGATCGGATGAGTTTGGAAGCAGCACTAGCGGCGTCAGAAATAGATCCGAATGATACAACGGCAACACCTGTCTCTTTTGGTACCACCGCAAGCTTCAATGTGATTTCGGTCACAATTCCAAGTGTACCTTCGGCCCCGACAAAGAGAGAGGTGAGGTTGTAGCCGGCGGATGTCTTTCTAGGTCGTCGCCGAGTTTTTATGACATCTCCATTAGCGAGCACAACTGTGAGGTTAATCACCCAGTCCTTCATGGTACCATAGCGGAAAGCGTTCGTCCCGCTACAGTTGGTGGACACCATGCCACCGACCGATGCCGTTGGGGATGGGTCCATGGGCAAGAACAAATCCTCGTGTTGAATCTCTCGGTTTAGATCCATCCAATTCACACCAGGCTGCACAACTACATCCATATCCTCTGGATGAAATGCAACAACCTGGTTCATGAATATGAGATCGATAACAATTCCGCCATACGGGGATGCGAAGTTGCCTTCAATGGATGAGCCGGCGCCAAAGGGTACTGCCTCAAACAATTAGCATCTTTAGGCCATGCCCAGGCAGGGAGAAAAATAAACCTATGGGCACATTGTGTTTATTGCAAATTGCTGCCGCCTTGGAGACTTGGTCAGTATTTTTCGGATAGACAATTGCCACAGCACGCCCTGTTGAGTTGCAGCTCGACCAGTCAGAAGAGCCATGCATCTCAATGTCGTCCTCATCGAAGCTGACTTGTTCGTCACCAAGAGCATCCTGGATTTCTCTCGCGGCCTATAGTCGCTGTGAGTCGTTGTGCGGCAGCAGTCGGGCCAAGGAACATCTCACTATAGACATTTCATCGCGGTCGGCGTAGGTGGCAACAGGTACGCCCCTCGGCTTTTCTGCGCGCGACTGGCCAAGTGCAACGCCGGCAATAAATGTCAGACACATGGCTGGTGCAATCACGCCAGAGCGGGTCGACTCCTTAGGATGGGGGTAGGATTTAGTCGCAAATGATCGGCCTAAGGGCGCTCGTCGCGGCAGCCGTCTCGTAGCCGTTAATGAGGCCACGAAATGGCGCCGACATGGCCTCAACGGTGAGTGTTTAGCAGCCTGCCACATGATTCCAGCGCCAAATTCAGAGAAAGGCCAGTGACGTCGAATTAGCTTTGCTTCTGCACTACGCTACTCTACCTTTTACCAGCGCCTTGTCGACCGGCTTCACCCGCTCACATCCGGCGGATGCGAGCCGTGGGAAACGAGGGCGGACGAGACGGAGGCTTAGATAAGCCCCCCCACACACGGGTGATGCGCCCTCGGCAATTCCACTCCGGCCTCCCTTAACAGTTAACACTAGCAATCATATCATGTTCTGGGCCTGGAATGGACCGGAAATTCTGCCATTTCATTGCCTCAAATCAACTGTTTGGTTAAATATTTTTAAAACAAACACCGCTTCATATCGCGCTTGGTTGAGTGCAAGTAAACAACGATTTCTTGGTTAGAAAACACATAGTAGGCGGTTTTCTATATATCCATGCATTGTCGAGTAGAATCCATCAACATCTTCTTTAATATCAAAGGTTTATACATGTATATTTATCAATAAATACGATGGGTATCAAATCCCTCTTTTCGTCGCGTGGTTAAAAGAATGGTGGTTTCAAATCCCAAGGGCATCCAAAATTTACTTCGATGATCGGGAGATTGTTTGTGCGCGGAGAGAAAGCTATTCGGGGAGACGCGAATTACCAATTCTCTAAGTTTGGCATGCGGGGATGGACCAACGAATTTAATTCAGTTCCCTTTTATAGGAGGCTGTCTCCTCCTAGCCTTATTTCGGTGACGGCATGTTTATCCTAGCGTTTAAGACATATTTGTTTCTCATTTACCATCATAATAGATGCCGTAAAACGCGTAAGCTTTATCGCCACCGGAAGATAATATTGAAGCGCGCCACGATAAGGGCAAATATGTGTCTCAGACTAAGGCAAGCAACGTGTTTCGTTCTAAAACTACAGGAATAATCCCTCGTTATTTCTGTATCATCAAGTTCACATTGAAACCACGGCAAACGAGATCTACGCGGATTGGAGCTGTTGGTTGTTGTTGTTGTTGTTTCTTTTGCACCAAATTTGCCTTCGGTACTGGTATCGAAGCTGCCTCCATGACTCCTATTTGCGCCCGGTTGGACCATAAGCCTTAGAGCTAAAGTTGTTATATCCCCATACGCAAAGATATGAAGGGAGTGACACGGCATTAGCAAGTTGATTTAAAGAAACGTCTACTTCTTGGACAGTTGCTAGAATAGGCATATGAAAATACACAGTGGCTGTGCGAGTTTGATTGTAATGAGTCCGAAGGTATCATGCATGTTTCGTAGGTTCCAAGTCTGCAGTCATGTCAGTCAAATTTTACATGAAATATTGATAATGTATGGAAGGATTCCTACTACTACTGAGCAATGTATACCCCTTTAACTAGGTGGATTTGATATGGAACCTTCTTCTTGGAACAACCAAAGGGATGGAATTGCACTTGATTATCAAGTGGCTGAAACAATACATGCCAAAACGTGAGCCAAAAGGGGGGAGTTAAGGGTTGGTTTAGCTAGCGTCATAGACAAGCCAGTCGCTAGAGCAGATTCTCTAAAGCTTTTGCATACCAGAGGTATACCAATGAATTGGCACGGAGTGTTTACCCCTGAGATTTCGAAGAGTACCAAATATGTTCCATTCTTCACATTCATGTGCTAAGCCATGTTGAGTCAGTGAAACATCGCCACGTCTTCACTAAAAATAGATGACATTCTGACGATTGAATCAACTCCCAAATATATATATCGGCAGTCCAGCCAGGAAGTCTTTCGAATTATTCCATCAACAACCACATTCGTTTTCAACACCCTCATTTACACCAGTTCTACCAGCTCTACTAGTTCTACCATTTCTGCCACTTCTCTATAATTTGTTTGCCTTGAACAACATCTCGGTTAAAGCTTTTTAGCATTGTTTGGCAGACATGCACAAACAGTCTACCAGGCAGCTGTTGCCACAGCTGGCAGCGCTATGCCTTTTGCCGGTTCTTGCCGCAGCAGCGGATTTCAGTGTCACCGCAAACACAGCAGCTAATGATTACGGTACCACTTTCTTCAACTCTGTCTTTGGATCGGTCGCTGGGTTCACCCAACAGTCCTCGGTCCTAAGTGGAAATCAAGCTGCTAGTGGCATCTTTAACAATCTGCCCGGTGGTCCTGCATTGGGCGGCGTTCTGTCAACTGGAAAAGTTGCCGAATACAACACTCAGAGCGGTAGTGGCACCGACTTTATGACACCTGGTGGCAGTGTTTGCGGAGACGGATTCGATCCATCCTCTTACACAGCTACTTTTACTTCGGACTCTACCGTTACGTCGTTGGAAATTAACTATGTATACGCATCCAGTGATGGAACAGGTGCTCGAGCGGGGCCACAAGATATCGCGACATTTACCCTTGACAGTAATCTCTTAGCGACAGTGAATGATATGTCAACGGATTTGAGCACAACTGAATCATCGACCAGGGGATTTTCGTATACACGATCAACCAGCCTGAAAACTCTCTCTTCGACTTTGACTACCGGCAGCCACACGTTAACGATCACAATTTGTGACGGAGGGGACGGAACTTTTGACACGGCACTGTTCTTCAACGTGGTGGCTGTCTCAGCCGCGACGACGACGACTACTACTACAAGCAGCATGTCGACGACTAGCACCACAAGTGGTGAACCCACCACCACCACCACCACCACCACCAGTGAATCCACCACCACCACCAGTGAATCCACCACCACCAGTGGATCCACCACCACCACAAGTGAATCCAGTAGTACTAGCAGTGAGTCTAGCACCAGCAGCGCAAGTACTGAGAGTACAACCACCTCGGGCAGCACTACTACAGATAGTACAACAACGGGCGGTACTACAACAACTGAGAGTACTACGGCTACGAGCAGTACTACAGACTCCACCACTGCTACGGACACCACCACTGCTATGGCCACGAGCAGTACTACAGACTCTACCACTGCTACGGACTCCACCACTGCTACGGACTCCACCACTTCTACGGCCACGAGCAGTACTACAGACTCCAACACTGCTACGGACTCCACTACTGCTACAGACTCCACCACTGCTACAGACACTGCAACAGATACCACCACTGCTACAGACTCTACCACTGCTACGGACTCCACCACTGCTACGGACTCCACCACTGCTACGGACTCCACCACTGCTACAGACACTGCAACAGATACCACCACTGCTACAGACACTGCTACAGACACCACCACTGCTACAGACATTGCTACAGACACCACCACTGCTACAGACACTGCTACAGACACTGCTACAGACACCACCACTGCTACAGACATTGCTACAGACACCACAGCTACTGGCACTGTTACAGACACCACTACAGCTACAGACGTCACTTCCAACACTGATGTCGCGTCTACTACGGAGAGCACAGATACTGTAGGAATGACTACTACAGGTGATAGCACTACAGCAACTTCTGATGCTTCAACCGACACCACTACCGGATCTGCTGAGAGCACTACTGACACTACGGCCCCTACTACTACTACTGATAGCGACACTACTAGCGTTGGTGGAGAGACCACGGCAGACACTACCACTGATGCCGCTCCTACTGCTAGCGTTTCAACCACTCCCGTTAGTTTCGACGGAGCTCAGGGATCTGGCGGCGGAGAGGTTGTAACCGACACCGATGGAAAACCAGCTTTGTTAGTATCTAAAAGAAACTGTAGATAGAGGTTTACTAATGGCTGATGCAGGAAATTGGATCCCGCCCCTAACCAAGAAGCGACGATAAAGTTGTCATCTGTGGCAGTGGTCGTTAAGGATGGTGACAAGGCCGCGATATCATGCTCAATTGGAATTGGACCTGCTTTTGCCAAGCGAGCTGCAGATGTTTGCACACTCACTATCACATATGACGGCGTAACCGTTTACAGCGAAGTCGCAGTGCCTTCTAATCAGCTCCAGCCAATTACTACCACGCCGGTCGCTGCCACTGCCAACCCCGACATCGTGTTTACCTACAAATGTGGAGATACCGTCCAGCCCATCAAGATCAAGGCGGTTACTCTTTCAACTATTAGTCAGGTCACGGCTACCACTACGGCCACTGACACTACCACGGCAACCGATACTACCACTGCTACTGATACTGCCACTGCCACTGACACTACTGCAACTGGCACGGACACAACTACGGCAACTGATACTACCACTGCAACTGGCACGGACACAACTACGGCAACTGATACTGCCACCGACACTGCTACTGCAACTGGCACGGACACAACTACGGCAACTGATACTGCCACTGCCACCGACACTGCTACTGCAACTGGCACGGACACAACTACGGCAACTGATACTGCCACTGCCACCGACACTGCTACTGCAACTGGCACGGACACAACTACGGCAACTGATACTGCCACTGACACAACAACTGCTACTGGCTCGGCTACTGAGACTGGTTCATCCACTGCTACTGACTCGGCTACTGAGACTGGTTCATCCACTGGAACTGACTCGGCCACCGCCACGGGCTCCGCCACGGGAGCCGGCTCGTCCACCACAACTGCAACTGAGTCTAGCCAGGTAAGCACATCTCCCATAAGCGCATTGTGAATTTTTCTCTATAGCTGCATAATGTGCAGACAAAGAGCAAGGCATTTGTATCAGCGCTTGGTCTCCAGTCCAGGCCACTCTCTACACACCAATAGGATGCTAACGAATATCTTGGATACAGAACACTGGAGCTCCCACTGGAACTTCTACTGGAACTCCCACTGGCAGCAACACGGAGTCTGCTACACCAACCTCCACGTCGGGTAACACACCCGAGGTGAATGGATTTGTCTTCACTGGATGCCTTAGCTCTGATGAGGGTTATCCTGGTTTCAGAGAGATCGGAAAGGATCCCAAGATGACACCCGAGTTGTGCTCTTCTTTGGCTGAGGCACAAGGCGAAAATTATTTTGGTCTCAACTTCGAGTTTGTTGCCCCTTATCCAACCTATGAATACTATCTGACATACTCCTTAGTACTTGCTATGTAGGCAACAGCGTCAGAGGCACAGAGCTTACCGGCACAGGAAGGTGTAATATCCGTTGTCCAGGAGACGAGAACTCGTTCTGTGGTGGTGTCAACAACCCTGCTGCAATGAGATTCCGCCGTGATGTGCCTTCCAATCTTCTTCTTTCTCTCTACACTCGGGCCTCGTTGGCAAACCCGGACATCGTTACCCAGACCGTTACTGGCCCTGGAGGTACAATTGTTGAGACCGTCACTGCCACAAGGGGCACCGTCGTTGAAACCGTCACTGTTACCAAGACAGCAGATAGTGCGATCATCACTGAGTGCCTGACACTTACATATTCGTACTATCCTGTGTACCCTGGTGGAACGGAAATGACTGCAGTGATGGCCCCATGCAACAGGTGTGCTGGTTACGATATGGGAGTTCACACAGTACTGGTTCCTTGCAACAGATGTGGCCAGAATGGCGAAGACCAAGTCTATGTTACTGTTCCCATTGGAACAAACGCTAACCCAACACTTGGTCACAGTGGCCCCTCAGAGACGTATGGGGCAGCTCAGCCACCCGCAGAAGGAGGCCACGGCTACGCAGTGCCTACTGGTGCGGCAGGCAACGGTGCAGGTCAACAAGGCGGTGCTGGAGAAGACTCGACATGCCCTACCTGCAACAAGCAGCAACAACCACCCGTTCCTGGTGGGTCGTCGCCACCTACCACCGGCGGCAGCGCTCACTCAGGATCCAGCGAGCAAGGTCAATCTTCAGGCCCAGGATCGTCCCCACCTGCCACCGGCGGTAACGCTCACACAGGATCCAGCGAGCAAGGTCAATCTTCAGGCCCAGGATCGTCCCCACCTGCCACCGGCGGTAACGCTCACACAGGATCCAACGAGCAAGGTCAATCTTCAGGCCCAGGATCGTCCCCACCTGCCACCGGCGGTAACGCTCACACAGGATCCAACGAGCAAGGTCAATCTTCAGGCCCAAGCAAGTCTCCATCGCCAGGCACAGGTGCCCAATCTGGGGGCTCACCATCCAACGGTCAGAGCAATAACCCCGGTGAGGGCGCGTACTCGCCAGGTACCAGCACCAACACCAAGGTCACCTCGGGTGAGGGGACTTCATCGTCTCAGGGTGCAAACGCCAATGGCAATGGGGCGGCTCCTCACTCGGGAACTAGCGAAGGTTCTTCTCACTCTGGAGCTGGTGGGGGTTCAATGAATGCGGAGACCGGAGGACAGTCTTCCGGCACTCATGAGGGATCAGCTTTCTTGACCTCCAAGTTGACCCCACCTGCCCAGCCTACGGGCGCAGACACTCCGGTTACCGTCAGCGGGTCTCCAGGAAACAGTGAGGGAGGAAGATGGTTCATCTTCACCATTGCTGCCATCGCCATGACTTTGGTTCTCTAGATGATTATATGTGTTTCTTCTTCTGCCACTACTACTATTACTTTTCTTCTTCTTTCATCACTCTAGAGCTAATTGGAGATTTTGGATGGTGAAAGGGCGTTACTTCAATGTATTAAACTAGATTCTTTCGAATGCTTTAATTGAAAACAGTTATGCCTTCTAGGCAAAGCTACTTAATCATAATTATCTCTGGTGATGTATATGATTGTGTGAATAGACAATGTAGATATTTCCTTCAAATCACCATCTTAAGCTTCTCGCTGGCCCAGGGAGACAATGTAGATCATACAGCAAAAATTTGAAGCTACCATCACATTTTCATACTAAGCTCACGGTGGCAGGAGATGAGTACAGTTGGCAAATTCTAACCAAAGTAAGGATGCTACCAGTAATATGATTCTGGCCACGTGATTTAGTTTAGGGCCCGCTAGCAACATTCATCAAGGTTTTTTTTTTCAATCTATACAAATTAGCAGCAACACTTTCATAGTCCAGTGTATCCATCTCCTCCGCCCCAAAAGTCTGCGTATACGCGAATGTACATCCGATATTCCCGGAACACAACATCTCAGAGCACTTATTGGGCGACAAAATGGTGCATTGGTAACGGCCCTGTACCCGATTCGAGTAGGCAAAGAATTCCTAGTGCAGGAGTCTATGTAGTCATGGGAGATGTGATTGGTGAATACAACCAAGGCGTGTAAATTGCAAAAGTATTTAACGAGATATGCTTAGACCAAGTACATCTGATTTAGCAATAATAACGAGGTCATTACAAATGTCTCGATAACAGAGATTTTCAGGGCTTTTCTATCCCTTTGACAGCGCTAAGCTGCACTTAGGCCACGGGCAGGGGGGGTACAGCCAATCATAGAGCCTCTAACTGAAGGTACATTATTTCCCTGCTAAATTACGTGATGCCGTAAGTCCCAACAATTTCTGGGTCTACATAGAGCTACCTTGCATTGTTGACAGCGATATCATAACTGCGGCGGCTGGCTACTATCTTCATTGATTCCGCAAGTCGTTGATGTCACTCGAGTTAACCTTGCTTTTGCCAGGGTCTTGTGGGGCGGGGTATGTGGGTGCAGGCTTAGCACAGCCAAAGGGATAGTGATCATTGGTGGGGTAGATTGTCTTCAGCTGCTTAGTCATTGGCTGCCTTCGGCGCTGGGTTGAAGTAGATCCGGCCCGGGCTCCCACCTGTAATCTGGCTCCCGGGTAGGTCTACTTCGCCGGGGCCAGAACAGGTGTAAATATTGATGTTTAGTTACTCGGTCGCTTTTGGGCTCTAGATGCTCATCAGACAGGCTTCTTAGGCAGTGTTCAAGCACTCATAGATCAGAGTGGTGGTAGTTGTGGCTCCAGCTCATGGAAGAATCTCAAAACTGAAATGTATGGACCGTTTGATGGAAAGTGCAAAATGAGTAACAACCATGGATAGGTTTAAGCGAGTTATATTATTAAACCATTGTTTTGAACTAAAAACAACACATGGTAGTCTAATTACATGGGCGAATAACTAAAACATTTTACTCTTTTCTTGTACTAAGATGTTCGAGATTTTCTACAGTGCCATTTTTAATTGAGCGAGGACCAAACGCTGATGGATTTGAGGACGCCTGTTTAAAGGATTTGTGACTGTATATGGTACCTGGCAACACGTATAAATTTGCTTTGGAAAATATCTCCCCCCAGCTTGGGAAATGCTTCATCCTCCATCGCGTCAATCATGTGGCGCGTCCTATTGCTCAATACGCGTCTGTTTATCGCATGCCACACGCTAGCCTAACCTGGCTTGCTCCACTGACAGCCAGGGATAGTCTCCAGATAAGCGGACTCAAATGAGGGGCCGACACAGTTAGTCCCCCGCCTCCAGAATGGAACCCAATAACTATGTTTCTCCTTATCCTTACACGACGCCCTTTTTAATTATTTATTTGCCTCAGCCATCTTTGGCGCCTCATCCTATCCGATTCAAAACGACACGAATGAGCACGAGCCCCGAGATGAGAGGCCTCTCAAGCGTACCCGCCAGGCGTGCGACCCATGTCGGTGGGTGTATTGATGCAACTGAACATGCATCCGACCCAACTAATCAATTGTCTTTTAGACGAAAAAAGTCTAAGTGCTCTGGGGAGCGACCCGTTTGCGCTACGTGTGATAGACTGCGAAAACCATGCTCCTATACCTTGGACCAGCTGTACCCGGTCTATGCCGACCAAGATGAACAGCTAGAGCACTCCCTCCACAATGCCGAGGAAATATTTTCATCAGCACTGGCCGAGTCGGAAAAAAGATGGGCCAATAAGATGCACCCTTTTTGAACGCCTTGAATGCACACTGCTGATTGTCCATCAAGCAACATCGCATAGATTCGCTGGAATTGATCCGCAGATTTACATTCACGCTGCCCATCAGTTAGCCTTTTTGTCTTGGATCGTCTCGCAGACCGTGGAACTCTCAACGATCCAGACCCTTGTCATATTGGCCTTTTATGAATTAACGAGTGCGTATATTGCTTTCAGGGTTGCCCGCCGACAAATTTAGCCAGACATAGTAACCGCTGATGATGAAATAGGTGGAAATATTCATCAGTGCCAAGTACACTGTTCCGTGGCCTCAACGTTCGCCAATTGCGCCGAATTAAATCGAGACCTATGCAATGACAGAGTAGAAAGAACAGCTGAGGAGTGACGGCGGTGCTATTGGAGTATTGGATTTCTGTACCGCTTGCTGGGTGAGGCCATTCCTGTCGGTACTGAACAGCCGATACCTCCCTTCCCCAGCAGCCCTTGCGTGCCTCCGAGAGTTGCACTAAGCCCAAATGGCCAACAGCTGGCTGTGTCTCAACCGTTAGATGAAAGAAAATGTATTGTGTCGGTAATATTGCGGTTAGGCGAGGCCTGGTCAATCGCGCAGAGGTATATCAAGAGTCAGAAAGGCCCTGCACCAGGACTCGCACCTTGGTCTCCCGAATCCCAGTATTCCAAGGCATTGATGAAAAGAATGGATACTGGGCAGCAACTATTGCCAGTGCATAGATATCATTCTATCCAGCTGTCAAATATTTCGAGCGACAAGCTTGAAGATGCACGAGAATATTGAGCCTTGGTTTCTCAGCCGCTTCATCTACCACACTTCTTTATGCCTCTTGAACCATCCAATTCTCATAATGCGCCAGCTACAAGGCAGCAAAGACGTGTCGGAAATATTTCTCCAACAGAGCGTCTCCTCAATATCACATCATACGACATGAGTTCTTCATTTTATTGAATTCCTAGAAGCTAGAAATTTTCGGGTGTCTGATCCGGTCATTGCCTATTGCGCGGCGGTCGCGGCAATAGTAGAATTGCACCAAAGCTTCATTGATGATGATCCTGGTGCTAGACAAAAGAAACGACAAAGCAACGAACGGTGCTTAAGACCCATCCTGAGCATGCGTCATCAGTGGCCAAGTGTGGAACATGTGGTTCGTATCAATCCGCCGTGAGATGATTATGTAGACTGACTTGCATCAGGCTAAAAAGCTACAAACTCTGGCAGCAGCAATGTCTCTATCGTATAAGAACACTATTTCAAGAAAACGCAATCGAACATCTATAGAAATTTCGGGCTTTTTCGAATTTCTCGACATCTCTGGCGTATTTTCACCATTCGACACAACTCAGGGGAGCAATTGTATCTTTGGGCCGACCTTTGCCTTGGACAAAAATTTTCCGTCATCTAGCCAAACGAGTCTAATGCGCTTACCATCAATAACTTTAATAGAAAATACCACCGAAATGTTGGTGCAGCAACTCGCCAAGGAGGTTGGTGAGGATACAAATGTTCAAGCAACGGAGGTAAATGAAATGTCCGACCCTCACATATTTGTTAATGAAATGTTGCTCCCAGCCGATCGATTCTTCAGGAACTACTTCAATGACATGAGTGGTCTGGACTTTTTTGGGTCATCTGGTGTGCATAGCCCGCCATGCTGAGAGACTTAATCGAACGGTTTACTTGTAGCTTCGCATTCTAATGCGCCGGAGCTCTCCTTGCACATCTCTGGAATATGGTATTACATCATGCAATTGCTGCGAGGTGTGGTAAAATATGAGAAATGATTTTGTCAAACCGAACAATATGTCTCCGACAATAAATCACATCTCTTCGGTTCAATTATTCTGCCTTTTCACCCACAGATGCCAAGATATAGTGTATGAATGAAGACGGCATCAATAAAGTCAAATACTGCATCTGAATTTCATTTGGCATCGCGCAAAGAAGGATCCGCCGATTGCCTCGGCGATTAAGAAGCCCTGGAGAAATGTGATATGGATTAGTCTTGAGGGTGCAATGGACTCCGAGTGCTCAACACTCAAACGTAAGATATACCGTCCGAATTCTCGGCCTCGGAATATGCTGGGAGTGATGCGACTACCGAGAGTATCAAATTGGACTGTCGTAAAACTTTTCTTCTTCTTCTTTTTTTGCGGACTGTGCTAATTGGTGTTTTGGAGCCAAGGCAATTATGGCGATTAAGTATATGATTTTACAAATTAAGGGTTTTTATTTGGTGAGTTTCTAACAAAAGATTGATGCTTTATTGGCTAGCACCAGTAATTGCGCGTTCAATAGCCTCCCCTAGCGCCTGAGTTGTTCCCTTGCCTCCCAAATCAGGAGTAAGAATCGACACTTCGGCGCTGGCCAACACAGTCTCAATGGCTTTTAACATTGCATTTGCCGCGTCATCATACCCGAAGTGGCCCAGCAACATCTGGCCAGCCCAAATCATGCCAATTGGATTTGCAAGTCCCTTGCCAGCGATATCGGGGGCACTGCCGTGGACTGGCTCGAATAGGCTCGGGAACTTGCCTTCGGGATTGATATTTCCTGATGGTGCTATTCCGATGGTTCCAGTGCAGGCAGGGCCAAGATCGGAGAGAATATCACCAAACAGATTGCTTCCGACAACAACATCGAAAATCTCAGGTCTCTGCACGAAATGCGCCGTCAAGATATCAATGTGGTACTTGTCCAGGTTCACATCGGGATATTGCTGGTGCATATCTACTACTCGTGAATCCCAGTAGGGCATCGTAATGCTGATGCCGTTGCTCTTTGTGGCGCTTGTTAGTCTCTTTCTTGGACGACTTTGGGCCAGATCGAAGGCGTAACGCAGAATGCGATCCACGCCAGTCCTTGTCATGACCGTTTCTTGAATTACGGTTTCCCGGTCGGTGCCCTCAAATATCTTGCCGCCGATGGAGCTGTATTCGCCCTCGGTGTTCTCTCTCACAATCCAAAAATCAATGTCTCCGGGTTTCTTTCCAGCCAAAGGGGACTTGACCCCAGGCATCAGGCGACAGGGACGCAGATTGACGTACTGGTCAAACTCGCGCCGGAACTTCAACAGGCTACCCCATAAAGAGACATTGTCGGGAACTTGAGAGGGCATCCCCACAGCCCCAAAGAAGATTGCGTCGAATTTGAGGAGTGTATCTTTCCAGTCTGGGGGGAGCATATCGCCATGTTTCTCGTAGTAGGCACAGCTGGCAAAGTCGAACTCCTCAAGTTCCAGAGAAATGCCAAAGGCCTTTGCCGCAGCCTGTAAGCACTTGACCCCCCAGGGTGCGACTTCTGTGCCAATTCCGTCACCAGGGATGACTGCGACTTTGAGTGATTTGGGCGCCATATTTGCAACTTTTGTTATGTGATGATGCACAATGTATGTATACGCCGCAGGTATCATCCGAGAAGTGTCTGCCATTTTAAACGCAGGGTGGCCTCACATTTGCCTTGCAAATCAAGCACACACTGATCCACGCACAAAAGAATTGCCGATGGCTTAGCGTTGTGCTGGAAGACCTGCTGTTGGTGGTGCTCAGACACGACGGCGTGACCACCACCAAGAGCGGGGCTTGCGCTAAATAGAATACCCGACACATTCTGCTTCAGGCCAGAGGCCCAGAGGGAAGCGAGTTATTCCACCCATCTCCCAGGCCGCATCGGTTTTATCCGCGAGAGAGCCCATCTTTGCCAAGTCGGAAAAACACTTGAAAGAATACCCAACGCATTCACGCCGCCACATCATGCCAGACATCCGAAGCCGGGCCGCATGCAACGGCTGCCGCTCCCGAAAACAAAAGGTGCGTCGGCAAAGGGACTGAGCTCAGGATTGCTCACTCACCAAATGATTAATCCAGTGCGACGAAAAAAAGTGAGTATGCGCATTTGAAAAAAGCGGCAGAGACACTTAAGCTCAATTCACACACAAGGCCTGAATGCTCGAGATGCCGCCAGCTGGGTTCCAAGTGTACCTGGTCAAAAACTAGAAAGCGGTAAGTCGGCATTCTCCCGTCCCATTTGGGGCGACGGCAAGTTGATGAGTGAATAAGGGGACCAGCAAAGGGGTACGCTGAAGCACTGGAGCGTCGACTTGAAGAGACAGAAGTTGCTTTCTTGCGTCTTCTACTTGCATCAAAACGCCAAGCACAGGCAGCGGCTTTCCAAGACGACACACTAGACCTTGCACGCTCGTTTCGTACTAGCTACTATGCTCAAGTCACAGTGAATGATGCATCCAGCGGAAGTGAGCACCTAAAAGCCGCGATTATGAACCAATGGGAAAGGCTTCCTTTGAAAACTTCAAATGATATTGAAAAGTGGACTAGAATAATGACAAGTGCCTCTGGTTTGACAAATAACGCCTTGAAGATTGGCGGCGAGACAACTCAGCCACATGAATTTGGGCAGACGCAAGATGCATTTTCCGGTCAAGTCACCCATGCAATGGTATTGGGAGATGGCCAAATGAATTCCGAATTAACCATGGTACGTCGAGATATGGAAGCTCAGGTACCACAACGAGAACTACCAGGGAGCTCTGTAGCGAGCGAGAATGAACCAACCAAACAAATGAATGCAGGCCAGGCCATTCCAAACGTCCCTCGCATAGTGGATTTACCAGAAGATTTCAAAAGTCAATATCTGTGGTAGTTCACCGAGAAGAGGTTTGGCTGTTATGATGGCAGAAGTTGAAAATGATCTTCTATCAGCTTTACCACTGGTTGTCAATGGAATTCTTGGATATGATTCTTTCTTCAAAGCGTTAGGTATATATTAACCCTTTAAGGAATATTTTGGAAAAGGCTGCCTAAATCCGTGTTGGGTACAAAGTTTGTGATATCCTCACCCCCAAAAAACCCATTTGACTCTGACATGTCAAAGCCAAAGTCGGGGCCTATGTACTGAGGGAGAGATATCCAGTTCTGTGGAATCCGTAGATAGGATTCATTAAGGCTATCCCACTCTGTCTGCATGTCAAGGGAGACATCGTTGGGTCCTATGTTTGTGTCACGATATCTTGGTCGCTTAGCACTTCTTTGGTCGGAATCAGGAGCCTGAATCATTTGTATGTGATCAGTTCCCTGAAGCATAATATCATAGCCTCTTCTCCCTTGCCCAAGGGGATCCTCAGGAGCAGGGTCGTTTTCGCGTCCTGCATCCCGGGCACAGAGCTTTCCAAACAATGCATCCAATGCCGTGTGGCACTGCCGTGCGCTTGTCCACTTGTTTCCCATTGCTTTTAGGATAGTCAAGCAATGTGAAATATCCCTTGACGCCTAAACTTAGAACTGTTGCGATAAGAAAGGAGGTGACTCACGTTTGTGTTTTCAGGAAGGGATACTGGCCAAGCAACGCAGAAAATGAGATAACAAGACCAGCAGTCCAGACAGCTGATAGAGTGCAAGGCCAAGACATGACAAAAACATCATTCATGTTCTCTTTTAAATGGGAGAGAAGCGAGTGGCTAGCATTGATGGCCAATTGCAGACTGCTCTTGAAAACAATTCTCTGCCTCGGAAGGGAAAGGAAGGGGCGGTTGACTAACAGAAGAGTGTGGTTATATAGGGTTATGAAGAGGATGTGATGTGGTGATATTGAAGAACCGCGTTCTCCAACCGGGCTGTTTTGAAATGTCAACGGAAGTCCGTTCCACCAAGCATGAATACGATATGTGATTTCTTGGACCGCTTCTTGAATAACCATGCGATCATGAATGGACCGATGAAAAAGATCCAAGATCTCTCCGAGAAGCTTTGAGTGCATGGCAACATAGCCAAGAATAGCCTCGACCTGACCGCCTCCAATGTTCATTTGCTGTCCGGCAGCGTTGGAAATTGCTGGAGATGCATGGCCGAGACCTTCAGCTTCAGTCTCGCTAATATGGCTGTTATGCTGTTGGTGTATGGGCAAGTGGGCTAGCACATCTTGAGAAGGTCCCTCCTGAGATATGCTGTTGGAATTGGTCGCGGCTACTGGCCGATGCAGTTCTTCCATGCCCGGGATGCAGACATCGATATCCGAATCGTGAAAGCTTAGAGGGTGACCCAAGGCCTGGCCAATGTGTCTGTCGAAAACGTATGCGCACCAGAATATGCGCTTGCGAATTGCCCTCTTTTCCTCGGGCAATTGGATGTAGCGAAATGGGCATCGGTGCAGGCCCATGTTGTAGATGATGCGTGTCAATACTCCATGGACGGTCGAAGCCGCTCTCAAGGACATGATGGTGATGAGGTAGAGTTCTGCAGCCAGCAAAGCCTGCAGGCTGGTAATATCTGGGCTGCTGTAGACCGGCCCGAGGAGTTGCATCAATCCCTGGGTTGATTGAATGCGATGAGAGGGTTCCAGATCAACCCCAGGTGCTGTAGCTGCAATATTTAGAATACATTGAACGTTTATTGTTCGGCACAGCGTCTCATACGAGTATCTAGATGAGCAATCATTTGAATCTGTATCGAGCCTTTCTGAGTAGGCAATATTGACGTCTTCAAGAAATGCTTTTCCTTGAAGAAAGGGAAATATTGGGTGCCAATATTGGAAATATGTCATGATTAGTTGCTTTGTGACGGCAGGCGGAGGCACAGCTCCCAGCGTCGAGAGCCCGCAAGGCTGAGTGTCCTTGCTTAATTGCGGGCCGACTGGGACTGCTTCTGGAGATGGGTTGCAGCTGACTTGTCTCGGAGGATTCTCCGCCCCCTCAAAACAGTCATGCGTCGATTCTGGATCACGATTGGACTCGGAATGCATCTCATGTCCATTTTTCAAGTCGGATGGAGGTGAGAGGCTCAAGAAGGCACGAAAGACGGTATCCGCAAAGAACACGCCACTTGCGCTACCAATAAACTCACTGCGCCCCGAGCCAAGGGCTACAAAGCTTCCGATTTCAAGCGGGGGGATCATTGCAGCTTTTGGTTGCTGCTGCTCCCGTTTCTGAGCCATCTCGGGAGAGAAACAAAACCCCAGGCCATCAGCAGCACGAAATGGCAGGTCCATGCAGTATGTTTCAAGGCGGATTAGCGGGACAAGCAGCCAGCGTGTGTCCGTCTCCACGCGTATCAGAGTGCCTGTTTGTCGACCAACCAATGCTTCTCTGTATCGTCACCGAGATCCACAACGGGTTTAGTCTGGAGTCCTCGCACTTTCTTTTACCCGACCGAGGCTTGGGCCAGCACGCACATGGACGGCAATTCGAATCGGGAGATTAATGGACCGATCTCCTTTTATTATGCACTGACCTTTTATGTATTACAATTGAACATCGACGAGGTAATCCAATGTGAGCAAAGGATAGATAGTACCCTGATTTCCTAGAATTAAAAATTACAGATGACGAGGAAAGTATTTATTGATAGGCACAGATAATGAAAGCGGCGAAGTGTAGGTACAATCCATCCGGGTGACCAGCAACAGCGACAACTATTCCAGCAATTTGTAAATCCATTTCCAAGACCACCTCGGCACTCACAAAAGTGGACATTTCAACTTCAAGATTAATGAGACGAGTGTATGTCTCGATTTCCCTTCTTGTCAAACCCGATCCAATCTTCCCAAGTAGTCGATGCTTCTCTTTTCATCTGATGTAATGTAACCACGACGGTACAGTATCTTGAGTTGGTATTTTTTATGCAATGCTCGCTCGCCCATTGTTGGCTAGGCTCGGGAGAAGGATTCAATTTGGTAAGCTGTTAAGTGGCTCCTTTTTTTTCAGACTTGGCTCAGGCAAATCGAATGCAAGACCTCAAACATGGTCATCCTGGCAGCCTTGAATAATTATTTCACCTTCCGATAGGACAACGTTTCCTTCTAGGTTTGGCAGACTTTCTGAAATATATCCTTGAAATGATCACCATATGCTTCATTTTCGAGAACCCTTAAGCCTTTAAGAGTAAATTGGTAGAGTGCGCTAGATATGCCGTGGAAATTGAAGGAAAATATCAAGGTAACTGTTCTAGTGTGTAAATGAACGAGTCGCTTGCCCTAATCCAATCACTCCATTGGAATCCGGTGTCCAGAATATAATTTTCAAGCTCGCCAACCCTCAGATATCCATCGCCGTCAACTCGCTCAATTACGAGCACGATTTGCCAAGCTGTAGACCCAATTCTTCACGCTGTCATATTGGTTGTTCAGCACAATCTCGTCGCCAAAGCACCAGTACATATGCCAAGGTATGATGGCAGAAGCACCTCCCCAACCTGTGGACTGAAAAGCAACTTACCCAGACAAGGGAATCTCGCCTCGGTGTTTGGACGCTGCACTCGGGATGAATAGCGGTATATTGCCGTCCGACAATTTGCCAGCATGTTGGAACATTTAGTTGTGGTTGTGTTTGGAAAGAGTACCCGAATGTCGTCGGTTCAACTCATCCATGCCCTTGTACTTCAACATGGCGGAGATCATAAGTTCCAAACCACGGCTGGTACGTGAGATCTCTATCTGAAAATATTATTTTTTCCTGCTGTGGCTGATCCCGCAGTGGGCCAAGTGCAAGGTATCTCAATTTTATTTCTCCATTCAAAATAATGATTTCGCTGTAAGATAAAACACCAAGCGAGCCCAATTTCCTCCAAGTTTGATGGGGAGAACCCTAATCAGATCTTGTCGAAAATCAATGATTTGATGTCAAATCGACGACATAGTAATAGTCTATAGACTGGTAACAGGACCGAAAAGCCTGAACTCTTTCGACTTCTTCACACACGAGATCATTTGACGAATATGCGACAATTTCAATAAGAGAGTTGCTATTTGACATAACAGCTATTACTAGATAGCATAACAACCCAATTTTTAGTCACATATATCCCAGAATAATATTATTCCATTCACTTAATCCCTTAGCAATTTACTCCACAATTTAACCTATCTCTTTCATCAACATCATATAATATAAACCCCTATAGCTACTATTAAATACATTATAGCCACTATTAAAGGTAGGCTAGCCTATTTAGGATATTGATTTATATATAAAGAAAGGAAAAAAAGTAAAAAAGAGATTATTAGAAAGAAATTTTTCTAGTCACATAAGATTATTACGCCAACTAGCAATAGCTGTTACGCCAAATAGCAATTCTCTTCAATAGGGCTTAACTCAAGGGTTTCTACGGCATCACTTGGAGAAATTCCTAGTAATTCATCACAATAAATTCTATCATCCACGAATTGGCCGTGTCTTGGGTCTGAATAAAGAAGCCTGCCGTCATAGGATCTCCATAATTCGTTTATCACTTCAGACACAGTGGTTCCATCACTCATGCTGATTTCCACTTGGGCTATGGCTGCCAAGCTATCGCCATAGCATGCATGGCCCTCGATGCCGAAATGAGGCCTAAAGTGCCCATCAGCAACAACAAGGGTTACATTATTAACACCAGCATGCAAATGCGGTTTAATGTCGGAGTTCTAGTGCTCAATATACGAACTGAATGCTATCATAGAGGCACAAGAGATATCCCAGTGACATTAATGCCATGGAGCAATGATTTGTACAATCCGCAAGCTGTGATAACATCGTCGCCATTCTTGAGTTTTGTGATGCCTTTAGAGAAGGATTGCTGTTAGCATATTGGGTTAGGACCCAGTATTAAGTCATTAAGGCTCAAGACTGGGGCTTGAATTATTATTCTCGAAGGACCAACACAGTCAAAATGCAAAGGAGAAGTAGGTAAAAGAGAGGAATAAAACGTGATAGTATTATTTGCCAACCATAGATCTTGGCTATATCTATTTATTAGTCAACATGAATATTAGTTTTTTATTTTTTTAATATTCGTGGCGTAGGCTCGTTTTAAAATACAGCAGCGCAGAATTACCTATGACGCCTCAGGTTAGTAGTATATTTATCGTTCACACATATTCGTGATTCTATGAATTATTTCTTCATTATTCTTCATCGCATAGGGTCCCAGAGTAAATTATACAGTTCACGACTATTTTGAAATTGTATTTGTTTAAAAGGCTTCCCAGTCAATAGGGTAATCAGGCTAATATTTGGGTTTATAATCGGTGTAAAGTTCCTGAATGCCATTATTATCTTGCCGGCAATCGGTCATTGCTCCTGGCCAGATGTTCCGTCGCCTTAAAGCTCCCCAACGGACAACAAAGAGAGTCTCAGTTAATAAATTTAAAACCTCTGGCTCAAAGACCGCACCTGGTATACCGGACTCCATGAGAAGATACTGACAAAACTGAGACGCATGTATAAGATTGCTGAATCAAAGCGCTGGGTGTTTTACATTTGTGTCGCAAAATCTGGCCCGTCTCGGAAAAATTAGATCAAGAGCGTGCAAGATGAAACGGTCTGAATCGCTGAGCAATTGTGCTAGCATCGAGTCCACGTCTACGCTAGGAAGCGGTGCGGGCCGACAGCCAACATCTACGATGGCGAAGGCTAGATTTAATGGTGAAGATGGTCTGGTTTTTGAATCCCATGTCGTGACTCGTTGCGCATGGGATTTTTTATTTCATTTTTATTTTAAATCCGTGGTGTTTTTGCCCGCCCAACGTAGTTGTGCAAGTTATGTCTCGCGTTGGGCAATTTACTTGGTTTTGTTTGCCAAGGCTGACGATTGCCCCGTCTCAAATCTATTGATAAGCCAAGAGCCAATCCATTGTCTCGGCCGGAGGAGAATGGCAATGTGTACTCTGAGGTCAGGCAAGACTGTTTTTTCTTCTTTTGCGACTCATGCTCACCTACAACAGGCTAGAACGGCCCCATCGGCGAATCTCGCATGAGATGGCCCCAGTCAAGCGCGCACGCTCAGGGGCCTTCCGGTCACTAGCGTCCCGACTATTGCCTCCAGCTTGCCCAGGGGCCGCTCAGCCCCAAGAAATAGCCCGACGCCGTGGCCACTAGTGGCCGCTAGCGTCAACCATTTACAGATATTAGCTGTGGCCTGAAGTCCGGTAGCAGCCACTTGGCCTATCATTGGATCCTGGGTGGGGAGTTTGTACTGGTGACGACAACGAGCGATGTTGTCTCTGCCTCATTTCCGCTGTATTCGTAAGCGCTTTTCTTTTGGGCCCCCTTTTCGGCTCTGTTTATTTTTATTTATTCCTATTTTTTTATTTGTTTGTCTACCTTTCCACTCTGAATCTTTGGACCTCATGCCAGCTTTGATTGAGCATGGCCCACACTCGCTAGGCTTGACCAACATCATTCGCTTACTTGGGGCCATTTAGACCCAGGGCTCCACTGCAAAAGCTCTTCTAAACCGCTCGGTGCGGGAACCCGGAACCCGTGCCTCAGTTACTCAAGAGCAAGCCACATACTATTTCCCCTTATCGTGACGAGAAACATTCATTTAAACAATAAATCTCTTCCTTCATTGCCCACCCTGCGCTTGTCCCCTCCATTGAACAGGGCTCCATTTTGTATTCTGCTTGTCACCAGTTCCACCACAATACTCGTTAACATGACGATCATTACTAGGACTGCGCCAGGACAGGCCAATGCCGAAAGGCAGATCCTCGTCACCGGAGGTGCGGGCTTCATCGGCTCCAACCTAGTCGATGCTCTTCTGGCAGAAGGCTGCTGGCGCGTCGTCGTGGTCGACAACTTTGACGACTTTTATTCACCCAAGATCAAACGCGCCAACGTCGCTCACCACCTTTCCAACCCAAATTACAAATTATACGAAGCGGATATTCGGGATTCAGCCTCACTACGCAACATTTTTGCCGAGCACAGCTTCATAGCTATCGTCCATCTCGCTTCACGTGCTGGTGTGCGCCCGTCCTTACAATACCCAAATCAGTATGTCGACACCAATGTCGTTGGCACAGTGAATATGCTCGAGTGCGCAAGAGACTTTGGCGTACGCCAGTTTCTCTTTGGCTCATCCTCTAGCGTATACGGACTCAACGCGACGGTTCCATTTGCCGAGGACTCCAAAACATCACAACCCATTTCGCCGTATGCCGCGTCCAAGATGTCCGCCGAATTGATGTGCCATACCTATTCTCATCTGTACAGCATACGATGCGTCTGTCTTCGCTTCTTCACAGTCTACGGTCCCCGCCAACGCCCCGATCTGGCCATCCACAAATTTGCCAAGCTGATTCACGAGGACAAACCCATTCCGGTCTTTGGCGATGGCACCACCCGCCGCGACTACACCTACGTTGACGACATTATCCAGGGGGTTCGTGCTGCCATTGACTACAAGGGATCCGATTATGAAGTGTTCAACCTTGGCGAGTCACAGACAATTGAGCTCGGCGAGTTGATCGCTTTGCTCGAGGAAAGCCTGGACAAAACAGCCATCTTGGATTGGCGCGAGGCACAAGCGGGCGACATGTCAGTCACCTTCGCCGACGTTTCAAAAGCCAAGTGGTTACTGGGCTATAACCCGCAGACTAAAATTCACAACGGCATTCCTCGGTTTGTGCAATGGTTTTTGAGTCAGCATGTTCCACGCAAAGAAATTGTACTTTAGAGAGATGACAGATCCCCTTGTTCCAAACATAATTTATTAATATGTATATAATACTATTCACAAATCCAAGTTATATGGAATCTAAATTAACCAGCCTACGAGAACCGGCTCACGCCGTAATTAATCCGAATGGAGGGTTAATTCAAATATCATTTCATTAGGATGCATCAAAGTTTCTGTCTTTTGATACGCTTGTTAATAATAATGATCCATCCAAATACAATAATCAATATCAAAATGGGGTAGGAGGCCGTTGAAACTACGGAATGTGCCACCACTCAATGCGTTTATTCTTGAAGCTATTGTGATGTATTATGGCTTGAACTGTTTCGAGGAAGAAGTCGGCGTACAGTGGCATGGCTCCCCAGTCTGGTGCTTCGACCACACCGTTTAATGGGTTTTGTGTCATTCTAACATCATCGGGAACACCCCTAAGTCGTGCTAGCGATATGCCAAGTTCTTCAGAGTATTCATCGATGGCGACTTGATCGTTCAAGAAAACAAAAGTCCCATCAAAAGTCCCATTCCCAGCCTCTGTCCAGGATCTTTGGGCAAATAAATCTTGATGGTAGTGGACGCCGATATGATAATCATAATCTTGATCCATCAAAACCGTAGCATTGTCGGTGGCCGCACGGTTCTCTCGCTGCCGCTCTCTCCAAACTTCTTGCTCGCCCAGAACCTCGCTAAGGGGGCCCTGCTCGTTGTATAGATTGATGCCTTGGTAGATGCCTGCCTCCATCTTGCCGAGGGCCTGACGATAGAGGCGGCGCATATCGGCTGCGGGCCCAATGTAAAGTCCACCGTCGAGAAATCGTGGCCGATGGCCATGGAGTTATGTGTCACTTTTTTCAATATTCAGACCGTAAAGGTCCAGTCTGAGTGGGCTTTCGCGCATCTCTTTGCAATGCAGATCAAAGCCGGAAGTGGGTTTGGGATGGCAGTTCTTTCCGGCTTCAGCTATGATGGTTTGTTGCATAGGCATGGGTTCATCATGTTGCCATTGCTTGCGAAGTGGCGTATTTGCTTCCCTGTTGATCTTGTGATATCGTTTCAGAAGAAGTTCAGTAGGCAGTTGAAACCGGATGTCATAGGCATCCACCATTATAACAATGTCGTCGTCTTCTAACTTGTCGCTTGGATTAGCATTACGATACAAGACGGCATCGAGATACCTCACAAAACCTGGGATCCTGGTGACATTTTCGTTATTTTGGCCCAACCCCCAATCAATGATGATGGGGGCGGGGTAATTAAGAGTGAGAGCCGTCATTATCGTCTTGCAGAGATATGGACTTGGCCGTGTCTCGGCCAGCACCAATGTAGAACGATGTGTTGTGGGCGGCAGCTCAGAAAGCGTCTTATTGATAGGTGTTATAGGCTGAGGCTTTGCCTCAGCGCCTTATATAGCTAGTTGATCAGAGGGTTGTTGGCTTTGATTAATACGTATCCTTTTGCCTTAATTAGATAGTGGACTAACATCTACTGATGGCCATAGCATTAGCTATTGCTTTAGCCTTTATAGGGCTAGCCTATTACATTTGATCAAAGCCTAATAAATGGTTATAAGTTCGAATCCCGGTTTGGTTACCCGGCTCGGCTTAGGCTAATAGGGGCAATTGACTCTCTGAGGAAGAGAGGTTTGGCAGAGGCTAGGGGGTTCATAGTAAGGCAACTATACATACCCAGAGAAGGGAGGTATATTATAGGCTAAGGCTTTACCTCAGCACCTTATATAGCTAATTGATTAGAGGGTTGTCGGCTTTGATTAATATGTATCCTTTTGCCTTAATTGGATAGTGGACTAATATCCACTGATGGCCGTAGTGCTAGCTATCGCTTTAGCCTCTATAGGGCCAGCCCATCACAATAGGGTCTTCATCATGTGAATGATGAAGAAAAGTTTGATTGCTCTGCGGCGTCTAGACATGGCCACCAGTTTGAGTTGGAGGGAGGTCACTATGAATTCAGATCAGAGTAACCAGCGATAGAGCGACAAAAACGATGACGAAGATGAGGTTCCTCGACATTTTGCGGATTTCCGATGGAATGGAAATGTCAATCCGTGTCGACATGCCCGATTGCATTTGGCTTATACTAGGCTAAAGGCCGTCTAACATTGATCCTTGACATGTTTGTGAATGAGAAGAGCAGGATGGTGCTGCAAATACAATCGTGTCGAGTGTGATTCAGGATGAACAGATCGCCGCTCTTCTCCGTCGATACCGGAAAGGAGTTCAGCTCTGGTGCGCTAGTTATCATCTGTAATGCGCGCTAAAAACACCACGTTGGTCATCGAGCAACAATTTTGTACCCATGTTTTTTCCTTAAATTTTGTTTCCTTTTTTTTATTTTTGAAACAGATAGTCTGGGCCTTTGCTTGTTTATTCTTGGTCATCATCGTCCGTGGCACTGGACATTCAAAGGGGGACCACTACAAGATGCTATTTACCACCTTCAATTGGGTCATACGATGCCAATTAAATCCAGTCTGAAGATAATTCTGTCATGACGACTCATCTATTCTATTGGGATCCAAATGAACAATTTATATAAAGAGTGCATGTGTAATCATGATAATGCAGTTGTCTTGAGATTTGGTATGATGATTTGATTACATGTAGCGATTGTTGGGGTTATCATGTATGAATACTGTACAGGGCTCATCAGCCAACCTGGCTATGAACTCTTAACTTTTCATGATGAACAGTACCCTTGCTTTGACTTAAAATCCATAGCTCACTCCATCCCAATTTATTTAATCCTCTTTTTTTTTTCGGGGGGGGGGTGCCAAATCACTTGACAGCTTCTATGCCGCGGCAACTTTTTGCGTTCCACGAGATATCAGGGATCCTGTGGTTATATCAACGCCAAAACCCTCTCGCATTCCATCATCAACATTGTTACCGATATTTGGATGTTGTGTATCCTCTTGGCTCAACTTAGAGCCCTTCACCCAGACTGGAAGAATAAAATCGGGGTTAGGCTGATGTTTGGGGTGGTAGGTTTGTGAGTCTCGAATATGTCACTGAATTACAAAAAACCAGCTGACTTTTATGTACAGTGTCACTGTCATTAGCTTTCTCCGTATGCGATTTATCTTAGGATATGGGAAAAGCACCAACCTTGCCTGGGATTACACCGAGGCCAATCAATGGGGATTCATTGAGGTTTGCATTGGCATTATCTGCGCATACATGCCTACAATCCCTCAATTCCTTGCCCGCCTGTTCCCAAGACTCATGGGCACATCTCAACGGTCACACGGGAATTACAATAGTGCCAGATCTGGAAATTCGAGATTTGGCCATATGTCCACAATGGGTAGACCGACAGAGACACATTCAAGTCCGAGAGCCGGCCCCCCTAGCTGCAATCCAAGCAATGAAGGGGTTATTTTAGAAAGAAGATATGAGGTGGAGTATGGTGATACAGATGAGATAGAGCTTGTTAACATGGAAGACGTTGAAATTAAAAGTAATCTGTCTGATCTGGCACGGCGATGACGTAAAATAAACGACTTTACCTACTCATGATTAATTAAATCAGGCTAGCAATAAATTGACCACGTCGTATTTTTGAAAATAACTTTTGAGAATCTGGGCTCGTTAATACCGTAAAAACTCAGTAAATTCGGGTTTACCCGTGGATCTTGATCCCCTATGTTAGACCAGTGAAAGGCGCTCTTCATGGCTAATAATTAGCTAGTGGCTTGGTTAGATAGCTTTTAGAGAGATTGATTGTTTATTGGGCATTGGAATGCGCATATTCGCTGGTTAGAAGTTAGAAGCTGGAAAGTTAAGTAGGGTAGGTAAGTGGGTGGCTCCTTTTGTACTAAATATTTTTTGGTATATAGTTTATGCTTTTTATAATTAAGATAGTTAGCTTATATTTTTATTAGTAGCTAACCTATTATAGTAGTATAGGTATATATTTTAATAGTAGGTTTTAAAGATCTAATAATTAGCTTCTATTAATAGGAAAAGGATTAGATTTTATATTAATTTTAATATAAAAATTAGAGTTAATTATACTAGGAAAATATCCTAGTATTAAGATTATTAGAATCTAATTAAAGGTAAAGTAGTATAGATTATAAATTAATTTCTTAAATTATATTATTTTTAATAGCTATAAACCCTTTAAAGTTTTCTTATTAAGTATTACTTTCTCTTGCTTCCTAGTTCTATTATAAATAATCTTTTAGTAGAATAAATAGAGGATTTATTAAGAGTTTTAGGTAATTATAGATTATTTTCCTTTTTTATTTTATTTTCTTTTCTATTATTCTCCTTATTAGACTCTATTAATATTAATAATAAGATTAGTAATTTAAGTATTAGCTAGGATATTATAGCTTATTATCTTTTTATAGTAAAATTATTTAAGCTAGATTAAAATAAGTATAATATAGAGATTATAGGTATTTTATTTTAAGGGGTAATATTAAATAGCTATAATAAGTTTATTAGTAATAATAAGATTTACTATAGCTTAGTTTATAATAGCTTAGCCTATAAAAAATTTACTATAAATAATTTTATTTATAATAGTCTAGAGGATATTACTTATTAAGCTTAAGAGGATTTTTTTAATAGTAATTTAAATATAGATTTTATTATTATAAATTTATTAACTTAAAATAAATTAGTTTAGGCCTTAGAGGGGGATATTTTATTAGGACTAGGTCTAGTAAATATACTTTTATTTAGGAATTCCTAAGAGTTTAGAATAATTATAAAAATATAATCTTTTTTATTAGCTAGGGGATTAATTATAAGCTTATAATTAAGTAATCTAATAACTTTTCTTATATAGGTAAATAGAATATTATATATAAACTAGGTATCTTTTTTATTTACTATTTTCTTTAATATAATTAAGAATAATAAGGCTTTTATAGAAAAGAGAATAAAAACCTAAAAAGGATAGAAACCTTTAAATAGCGATTTTATTAGTTAGCTTAGAATAATATAGATATAATACTAAATAAAAGCATAGTATCTTAGCTAATTTTTATTAAATAATAAAACTAAGTTCTTAATTAGCTAGGTTTAGCCTATTCTAATTATATAATCCTATAAAGAGATAAATAGTAGATTAGCTAGAAAGTGCTTACTACTAGCTAAAGTCTATTATATAATTCTAAGCTTACTTTTTAGTAACTAATACCTTGAAAGATATAGGAAGGAAAGGAAAGTAATTAATAGGTTTTGCTTATAATTTATATATAAATTTACAAATAAATATAACTAGGCCTTTATATACTTTGCCTTTATTATTATTAAAAATATTAGGTTCTTATAGTACTTATTCTAGTATATATAAATATACTTTACTAGTAAATTAAAACTACTAGTTCTCCTACTCTAAGTTAATAATTTACTAATTATATATAGAGAGATTAAGGCTAAAGTAAATAGATATTAGATTAAGTAATTAATATTCTTTAGGGTATAAGATAAAATACTTAGGTATTAATATAAAAGGAAGGGGTAAAATAAAGACTTAAACTAGAGCTTTTATATTAAGACTCTTAATTAGGTTAGCTTTTATAGTAAGGAAGCAGATTAGTATATCTAGTTAACCTTAGAAAAATATAGTTATATTACTGCCTAGGTCTTTTTAGGTATTATATGGCCTATATAATATAAAGGTATTACTACTAAGTATAGCAGTTAATATAAAGGTAAATATAGAATTTAAGGAGGATATAATATAATAAATAAATAAGTTTAGGAATAAAAAAAATAAGATATTATAAAAGACTATAAAAAGAATAAAGGCTAGGTAGATTATTATAATAATAATAAGGGTAGTTTATTATTAATAGATAATAAAAAGTAAATTATAGTAGTAAATAGCTTTATAGAATCTATTTAATATATAAATATATATATATTTATCTATATAGGTATTATACAGGAGTATTATCTTTTGCTTATAAGTATAAGTAATTTAATAAGATATTTACTATAGCTATTAGTTACTATGGGTTTATCCCGGGGGTTATTATGATGTTTTCATAGTTATAGGTCTAGCAGCTGTTAAGGGGGTTCTTGTTATATTTGTCTCTGTCTCTTCTAGCTAGCTAGGGCTGTGAGGCCCGAAGTTAGTGTTAGGATTATATTATGTGATCCGGAATAATACCTTTTCTGGGTCTAGGCAAGGCTATTTAGTAGCCTTATTACTAATGGCTAAAATATGAAAATATATGCTATTTAATAGGGCAAATAATATTCTAATACTTAAGCTTTTCTCTTTTGTATTAAGGCCTTTATTTCCGGTTAAAATAGGCCTTTATTCTAGAGTGAATACCCCCTGCTTTTTGCTTTTATATTAAGTAGCCCTTCCTTGTTATATTTTATTTTTTATTATCTAGCCTTTTATTTAAATTATTGCTTTATTATTATTAATAAAATGCTCTAGGGCTTAGTTAGGTATTACCTTTATAAAGGTATTAGCTAGATTATCTTCTCTATTAATCTATTTTACTTTATAAAGCTTATACCTCTTATAGGATTATCTAAGTACTATAATATTAATTATTAATCTTTTTTTTTTTATTGTTCTAATTTTTATAAGGTATTTATATAGAGAATATAAGTTAGTATATATAATAGTTAGAATAGGGGGTAAGTTAAGCTAGTTAGTTATTTTTGTAAGAGTTATTATAAGGGTATATATAATATTAGCTCTTACTATTATACTATAGATTTTAAAGGTAAGTATATTTTAGGTAATTTATTAGTATTTAGTTAAGCTAAAATATATAATATTTTCTTTTATTATAAAGGTTCTATTATTTATATATTTATTTATAATAAGAATAATAAATCTAAGTTATAAAGAGAGATTAGGATTATTTATAAATACTCTATTAATAAATATAAATAGCTTTACTATTATAAGATTAAGTAAGGTAAATATAAAGCTATAGTTAAGATTATTCTTTTACTATTTAAGCCTTTTATTTAGAGCTTTTACTTAGGCTATACTAGGCTCCTAATATTATATAGTAATTAATAAGTTATAATATACTTTAGATTAGTAAATTAAAGCTATATAAGCTTTTTATACCTATTATTTAATATACTATTACTTTATAAGCTTAGGTTCCTTAGCTTTAATTATCTTAATCTTTTTCCCTTAGCCCTTTTGGTGGATAGTAATAGTATTGCCTTCCTTAAGGGTTATAATAGCTCTATTAAAGGTAAGGGGGTTCTCTTTTAATAATTTCTTCTTTAGCTTAGCTTTAAATAATACTTTTTAAAGCTTTTCTTTCTCCTTTTATAAGAACTTCTTATTAGATACTCTAATTATATTATTAATTTATATTTTAATAATAATAAAACCTTTTCTTCCTTTTAATAAGATTAATAAGTATAAATTAAAGATTAATATAATTATCTTAAGCTTTTCTTTATAGTACTTATTATATATTACCTATTAGTATATTCTAGCTTTAGGGATATTATAAAGTAGTATTATAACTTTTATAATAGTATTCTAAGGGTAGTTATTTCTAATACTTTCCAGAAGCTAGGCAAGGATAATTTGGTTTAGCCTAGTTTATGATTATATATAGGCCTAGGTAATATCTCTTAACTATAAGAAAATGCCTTTATTTAGAAGCAAAGGGATTAGGATTAGGATTAGCTATTAATTATATTATTAAATTATTAGTAATTAGGTAAAAATAACTTTCTTTCCTTTATTAGTATAGCCTTAGATTATTAGTCTTAACTTCTTATAAGATCTATTAAATATCTTTCCTTTTATCTTATTAATAATTTATAATTTAAAGACTTTAATTTCTCTATAATATTTTTTATTATAAGGAATAAATTTAAATATATCTCTTTTAATTAAGCCTTTAATCTCCTTCTTTATTAATCTCTTAAATAATCTTCCTAGTATAAAGATTATATCTTTCTTATATATTTAGATTACTAAGTCTAGATTAGATTTCTCTTTAGTAAAAAGGAATAACTTTTTATAATTAATTTTAGGTTTAAATTGCTTAATAGTATATATTATAGAAGATAAAGTAAGGTTCTTTTAAGATTATTCTTTTTTTTGCTTTTATATAAAAAATACTTTATTAATTATAATAAGATTCTTTCTTAGGTAGCCTCTTCCTCTCTTTTATACTATTAAAGACTATAAAGGGGTATTACTAATTTCCTTCTTAGGTATTCTTATAATTTACTTTATTAAAAGCAAAGCTATACCTTTATTCTTTAGGGACTAAGATTAGGGTTTATAATTAAAAATATAAAAAGGTAGCTTTTTACTTTTCTCTTTTGCTTTACTCTATACCTTAAGGTCTCTATAATATAGTTTAATTACTATTAAGTAAAAATTTATAGGTCTTTTTATACTTTTAATTATATAGGTTTTTCTATTTTTAGCAATAAGTATATATAGGCTAATCTAGCCTTCTTTCTCTTTCTAAATATATATTACTAACTTTAGTAGGAGGTTAATAGTTACTAAAGTATTAAGATTATTATAAGTGGCTAGGGCCTTATTTACTCTCCTTTTATTATAGAGGCAATATACTTTTACTATTGCCTTTTAAATAGCCTCTACTTACTTTACTATTCCTAGTAAGAGGGGGGATTTCTATATTATTTATAGGTATACCCTAAATACTAGGAGGGTTAGGATAAGACTATTAGGTCTAGCTATATTATTAATTATCTTTACTATAAATTAAAGGGCCTTATTAATCCTAAGGGAAGGGTCTTTTTCTTAAATTATCTTATAAGCTCTATAGAAAGGTTTATAGTATTATTTAATCTTACTAATTAAGTTATAGGCTTTAATAGGTACTATATTAATAGAAATACCTATAATTCCTACCTCTTAGTATAACTCTTTTGATATATAATTTATTCTAGTATTTATAATAATCTAGTTAAGTGGTCCTTAGTAAACATTAATTTAATATAGCTTAAGACTTCTCTAAAGGGTTTTTATAGATTTATTAGGGAGAAAATAGGCTATATTAAATATAATAGTTAAATTAATAATATAGAGAATAGGCCTATCTTTTAAGTAGAAAGTATTAATAATAATATAATAATTAAAGTTATAATTATCCTAGATAATAAACTTAAAGTAAGTAGGCTACTCTATATAAAGCTAGTATTTTTTATATACTTTAGTAAGTTTTTTAATAGCTTCCTACTTAATCGGGTAGCCTACTCTATTTAAGAGCTTATAAAGTCTTTTTATAGAGGGATAATTAAAATAATAGTGAATTTATTATAGTTTAATCTTAGTAAGATTACTTTAGGTAAGCGATTCTTCTATCTTCAAAAGCATTTAAGGGTATTCCTATTTATATATTATTAGAATTTAAATATTACCTTTTTCTAGGTATTTCTTAATATTATAAAAATAGATACTTAGTTAGTTTATATTATAAAATAATAGAAGGAATAGGGTATTTATAGATATAATATAGAAGGTTATAATTCCAAAAGGTATTAATATAGTAGCTATACCTAGTAATTCTATTAGGGTTCCTTCTCTAAATATAATTCTTACTTCTCTTGCTATCTCTATATTAAGCTTAAGGGAGGGGGTGATATTTCTTTGTAGTACAATAAATTACTTATAATTACTAGTTAAGAAGCTTATAGTACTTATATTAGGAATAATACCTTGGAATATTACTACTAAATATTAGTTATTTAGGAAGAATTATAATATTAGCTTATAAGGTTTTATTTTCTCCTTCTTAAAGGGGTTACTCTTGGTAAAAAAGTATAAGACTACTTAATCAATAAATCAGTTTAAAATAAGGGGTATATTAATTTTTGCTAAGCCTATAAAAAAGGTATACTATATATTACTATTATAATAGGCTTTGCCTATTCCTTCTTAGTCTTTCTTCTTATTAAAGGTAAGGAATTTATTATTATTAAAGTTATTATTAGGCCCTTTATACTAAGCTAGGAATATTAAAAATACCTTACTAATATAGCTCCTCTTAAACTTATAATATAACTCCTCTCTCTCTTTTATAGTATAGTTTCTTAATTAATAGCCCGGCTTTTTACAAATATAGCATATTTTCTAACTTAATTATATAGGGTAGGTTTAAGCTCTATTACCCTTATTTACTTAAGGGTATTAATAGTAATTTTTAGTCTATCCTTAGTATATTTAGTTAGTCTAAAACTAGTTTAAATTATTATTTTAAAGAACTTCTTTTATTATTACCTTTAGTATAAGTATATTCCTTAGCATAGCTTAAAGCTAGTAGTATATACCTTTATAGGTATTTAAGGGTTTTTAGAGATAATAAGAGAAATCTTTGATATTATTATAAGCGCTAATAATTTATATTTATAATATATCTTTGCTCTAGTTAAGTATAAGGACTATCTTTTAGAGGTTTTCTAGTTCTAAGAAAAGCTTTTCTAGGACCTCTTTTTATAATAATTTCTTATTATTTTAGAGTATCTTAATAAATAAAGCCTCTTACTACCTCCTAAGATAATTCCAGTATACTGCCTTATTTTTATATTTCTCCTATATTATTCTTTCTATTTAGTAAAAAAATAAGATCTTATAAGGATTATATATATTATTATAATAGTAGGTAGTAGCCTTCCCTTTAAGTATAATAAAGAATGCTCCTATAAACTATACTTAAAGGATACTAGCCTATTTATATATTATATAAAAAATATAGGCTTTGCTCTTAAAGATATTATATTCTTTTCCTCTATATTTTATCTTCTCTATATAAAGCTTCTTAAGATTAGTAAGCTTCTTTATATTAAGTATATTATCTAGTATCTTTTCCTAGTAATAGGGGTCTAGATTATAGGATTCTTCCCTTTCTTTTGGGGGAGCTAGGGGAGTTAGGAGAGTTAGTAAAAATAGGGAAATTTAATATATTTTCTTCTCTTTATTCTTCTTTAGGGAGAATATTTAAAATACCTCTATTAAGGTAATATTTTTAAGGAACTTTTTATCTTTATATAAAGTTAAAAATATTCTAACCTTCTATTTTATATTTTTAATCTCCTTAATAATCTATTTATAAAATTCTTTAAGCTAAAGAGCTTATATAAGTTTAAGTAAAATAGATATTTTATCCTTCTTAAAGAAGATTCCTTTAAAAAGAAAATAATCCTATATTTTAGTATATTAAGTGCCTCCTGCCTTTTTCTAATATACTTTATTTTTTCCTTTAAAGTATGCTTAGTATATCTTAAATAGCTTTCTTCCTATAAATTCTACTTTATTATATATAATAATAAAGTATTAAATTACTATTTAAATATCTTTAAATATACTTTTCTTATTATTAAGGTTATAGTATAAACCCTAAGTTTCTAGGGTAACTAAAGATTTAAGGTAGTCTAGGATTAGGGTAAATTCTTAATATCTTTCCCTTTTCCCTTAATATCTCTAGATAATCTCTTCTTATAATATAATTATATTTTTCAAAGAAGGGTCTTATTTGTAATTAACTTAAGTTTTCTTTGTATTTTTAGCTCTCTTTCTATCTAAGCAATGAGGTTATTCTATCTAAATAGGATAAAAAAAAAGGATCTTTTATATAATAAATACAAGGAACTTTATTAATAATCATTATACCAATCTCTTATATACTAATAATAATAATTATAATATTATTCTAATTAGTATATAAGCATTTTTACTAATAATTTCCCGGTTAATTACTTAGAGCTATATCTCTTTATTTAATACCTTACTAATCTAAGGGATAGTATAAACTATTCCTAGACTAATTAGTGTAAGTTTATCCTAGGGTTTATTGTAATATTTTCACAGTCATAGGTCTAGCAGCTGCTAAGGGGGTTCTTATTGTATTTATTTCTATCTTTTTTAGCTAGCTAGGGCCGTGAGGCCCGAAGTTAGTATTAGGATTATATTATATAATCTAGAACAATACCTTTTCTAGGTCTGGGCAAGGCTATTTAGTAGCCTTATTGCTAATAGCCAAAATATGAAAATACATACTATTTAACAGGGCAAATAACGTTCTAACAAGTATAAAGATAGTTTATAATAATAAAAATATTAAAAATCAAAATTAGAAATAATATAGATAGATGCTCTTTTATTGGATTATAGGTTAAAGATGCTCTATTAATATAATAGCATTAGAAATTAAAAGTAGTTAAGAATTAATAATATTAATTTATTCTTAGTTTATTAGTTAAAGATACTTTAAGATAATATTAAAATAATATTAAGATTAATAATCTAATTTAAGAGAAGGTAATAGAGTATAATGTATTATTAGTATAAGATATAGAGATTTTTAAAGAAATAAGAGATAATTTATATATATTTTATATAAAAGTAAGATATAAGAGAACTATAGGAACTAAGATTATTATATATATTATTCTAGAGCTAGATTTAAATTAGATTAATTAAATAGAAAAGGGTACTATAGAAGGGGCTAGAGCTTATATTAGTAATAATATTATATTTTATAATTTATATTCTCTAAATAAGTTAAGATTTTTAATTATTTTTTGCTAATTGCTCCTAGCTATTATACTTTACCAATTTAATTATTATAGATTTATTAATTTCTACTTTAATTAAGAGATTATAAGGTTAAACTCTAGATAATATAATTAGTTCTTTAGGATTAAAAACTTATAATAATACCTTTAATACTATAAATACTTCTAATATTATAAATATTTCTAATACTATAAATATTATAAATATTGCAAATACAAATAAATATCTAATACTAGAAAGATAATGCTTTATTAACTAGGTACCTAGGATAGTATCTATTAAAAGAAGTTAAGATATTAATCTAGAATTAGGTAATTTTATAGAAAATATACCTATAGATCCAGTACTAGTAGAATTATCTTTAGAAGTATAGTTAAGTAGCTTAGGTTTTAGTTAACTAAGTTAATTAAATATTACAAAGGAAATATCTATATTTCCAGCATTAAGAGAACTATAAATAAAAGCTTAATTAGATAATTTAGGCAATAGATAGTAATTGCTTATATAAGCTATAGTACTAGTTAAAGTATCTTAAAGATCTAGGATAAGATAGTTATTATAAGATAATACTATATTTAGGCAGATATCTTCTTACAGGAGAGGCTTATTATAAAGATTATATATATTATAATAGAGAGATATTTACAAAGATACCTATTATAAAATATTAGAGATATTAGATAAAGCAAAGAAAGTTTAATAAGAAAGACCACTAGTAGCCTATAAAGCCCCTTAAGTTTATTTATAATAACTTTCTAATATTTTACTTAGTAAGGAAAGCTTATTATAATAAGTATAATAATAATAAGATCCTATACTAGTATTACATACTATTACACTAAATTCAGCATAAATTACAAAAATGCAAAAAGTAGCTATTATAATAGTTAATACTAGTAAATAATATAAGAATAGATTAAAATTGCCTTTAGTAAAATAGGTAGGTTTTATTAGGCAGAGAAATTAGAAGGAGAATATAATAAGTATTAATTACTTTTTATAATTATAAGAGATTATATTAATACTTAATTAAATAGCTACCCTTCCTAGGAGTAATAGAAATTATTTATAGGCTAAAGGTCTTTCTTAGGAGCTTACTATAATACTAGGACTGCCCAGTAGCTAATAAATTACTAATATAAAATATAAAGCTAAAGATCTTTAGTAGGAACAAAGTAAAAGAAGGAAAAGGTAAAAATCTAAAAATCCTTTTATAATTAATAGGATATAGAATTATAATATATAATATTCTAATTAATAAAGGGTAAGGATAACTAGAATAATCTATAATAGTAGGCATTTTAAATAGAGCTAGGCATTATTAGCTATTTATAAGGATTATACAATCAGGGTATATATAGATAGGTAATTCTAATAATATATATTAAATAAAGACTTTTACTTAATAAGCACTTATTAAGCACTTATTATAAGCTCCTTTATTTCCTTATCTTATTACTTATTAGAAATAGGGGTAAGATTAGATAAAAAGCTTAGGTTCCTATCTTCTTATAATTATCCCCCTTCCTAGATACTTAGTCTCTAAGTATTTATAGTACCTTTAGGTCTAATAGGCTCTATTATCTAATAGTGCCTTTATATAAATTCTATATTATATTATTATAATATATATATATTTACTAAGTACCCTATTTATATTATACCCTATTATAATATAATTAGGGTATATCCTACTAAGTATTCTCTAAGTACCTATTATTCCTTCTTTAGATATTATATATAATAATATTCCTTGTCTTTCATAATATCTATACTTGCTTATATTCTAGCTATTTTAGTATACTATTTTTATTTTAATAATAAGTAGGCAATTGGCTAATAAGATAATAAGCTTCCTTGCTTTTACTATATCTTATAGAAATATAATAATCTTACCCTAACTTATATTACTAGTTCTTATAATAGTTATTATATATATTATAAGATATCTAGCTAGTCCTATAGTACTATAAGTAGTCTAGTTATACCTTATAAATATTCTATTAATATTCTAACTAGATTCCTAATAAGCTTGTTACCTTTGCTATCTAGTACTAGAATTTCCTAGCTAATAAGGATAACCTTACTTCTCTAATTAATCTATAATAATGGTATATTACTTAGGCATTTAAGAAGACCTTTAATGCTTAGTATTAAATAAGAGATAGTATTAAGGCTTTTATAGGGGGCTAGTAAGCACCTACTAAGCACCTTACCTAGCTTTAGCTCTAGGAGGCTATTAATATCTAGGAGCTTACTATACTTAATTTCCAAGTTTATATATATATCTTATAAATATTTTTATAGCTTTCTTACTATATATATTTTATAGGTTATTATTAATATTTTATAGTATTAATTTCTAGATATAGATACTAAGGACCTTTGCTAATAGCTAGCTATTATTATCCTATTATATATATATAATAATACTTTTATTTATAGTTTTTTAGCTATACTTAATCTTCTATAATATATAGCCTTTACTCCTATTTATAGTATTAAGAAGGAGGGTGCTCTTACTAAATTTAAGGTAATCTAATCTACTAAAATACTTACTAAACTCTCCAAGTATAAGGATAATCTTACTCCCTTATATATTATTAGATACTCTAGTTATCCTTCTTTAGGCTATAATATTACTCCTATTCCTAAAAAGTATTTAATATTTACTTACTCTCTTAGGTCTACTAAGAAATATTATATTAATCCCCTGCTTATTAAGTTTATCCTTGGTAATAAGGATAGTAATTAGGCAATAAGCAAAAGTTTATTAAATATAGAGCTAGAGCCTATCTATTTTCCTCCCTCTTTAACCTAGTAGGAGTTATATTATAAACCTAATTAGAAGGCTCTTTATACTTATTATCTACTTATTATATTAGCTATTTTGCTAATACCTATAATTCTTAGTATACCTTAAAAGTCCTAGGCCACTATAGCTCCTAAGGTACCTATAAATATTCCCTAGAAATATAATTATAATTACCCCCTAAGTAATACTTAAAAGATTTATATTAAGTAAAAGTAATTAGCTATTATATATTTATTTGTTTAGGGTTTAAATTATAATTATTAGATTATATAATAATTACTTACCCTAGTTAATAATTACTTAATAAAATTCTATTACTATAGCTATTATTATCTTAGTATATATTTAGCCTATATTCTATAGTCTAGTTAATTATTCTAGTTATCCTATTTCTTATATATATATTTTTATTATTTCTAATATCTAATAATAATATATTAAGCATTCTCTAAATATTTACTAGGCTCCTATATATTATATTCCACTAGCTAGCCTATCCACTTTACTTAATAGAGTATTTTATTACCCTTATCTTTATATACTATTATATCTTCTATCTCCTATTTATCTTCCTCTTTCTTAAGCTCTAGTAATAGTAATAAGTATTTACTAAGTACCCTCTTAGGCTCTATCCAGAGCTCTAATAGTATAACTAAGAAGATATTATATATATATCTATATTGCTCTAGGAGATATACTCTATATACTTAGGCCCCAATTTTCTCAGTAATAGCTATCTTAATAAACCTAGGTACTAGCTTTTTATGTTTAAAATAGAAGTTCTTAGTAGATAGTCTAATAACTTATCCTTATTAGTAGCTCTATAAGGTATAGCAATAATTATAATATCTTACTTAGCTCTTAATAGCTTATTACTAGCATTAGTATACCTCCTTATATACTTATTAAAATACCTCTAGGTATTTAATAACCCCTTAAACTTTAGTATATATATATTCCAAGGTATAGTTTATTACTCTAGGATAATACCTATAAAGTACTTATATTAGGGATATACTAATAGTACTATAGTAACTATTATTATATATAAATTATACTTCTAATAGTTATACTACCCAATAAAATAGCACTTACCTAGTATATAATTATAGATATTATTCTAATACTTAGTTAATTCTCTCTATTTACTTATTAGTTTATAGATAATAAGCAATAAATAATTTATAAGTAATTACCTATTCTCTTATAAATTCTACCTAAAACTTACTAATAAATAATTTATTTTTATTACTTATAATACCCTTAGGTATTCTAAATTTATATTTTATATATTTATATAATAATTATACTATTTAGGCTATAATTAGTATCTTTTTTATAGATATAAAGATAATATACTTTATTATATAATAAACTATAACTAAGATTATATTATATTTCTCTCTATCTACTCTAGTACTACTTAGTAACCCTATAATAAAATTAATACTAATTTCTTAGAATAGGTATAATAGTATAGATAATAACTATAGTATCCTATAAGGTTTATACCTTAGTATATATATACCCTAGCAAAGTTAGCAACTTTAGGTATATTCTTTTATATCTTAGGAAATTTAATTCTAATAGAATTTATATATAATTAGTTCAAGGGTCTTAGTAGCCCCTATATAACCTACTCTTAGATTATTATAATATTAGCAAAAGATCTCTAGCCTTATTACCTATTAATTTAATATTACTAACCTCCCTTTATAGAAAAAGGTTCTTTAATTATCCAAGTAATAATATACTATATACCTAGCTACTCTATAAGCCTTCTCCACTTACTATTAATACTATAGGTCTTTAGCCTATAATCCTTAAACTAAGTCTTTAAGCTTATAGAAAGATTAGAAAAGAAATATTATTTTACTCTCTATTAATTCTTTAATAACTAAGCATAAAATATATTATTCCAATATAATAACCCTAGCTCTAAATAAGTCCTTATAGCTTTCTAGGGTAGCTATATTTTATTAAGTATTCTCTAGCTATTATATAGCTACATCTTTAGCTAATTAAGCTTTAGTAATAATTATAAAGATAAATATTAAGCTCTATTTTAAACTAGAGGGTCTTAATACCCTAGGCTAGTCTAAAGGTAAAGATTCCTCTAAGTATTCTTAGGTCTAGCCTATTAAGCTAGCTTTTACTACCTATATATATACCTAGGCAGTCTTACCTTTCCCTAGGCTATTAGCAACTATCCAGCATATACTTAGCAAGAGTACCTATACCAATTATAGCTTTTATGCTAAGGTAAGTAAAATATCTTTATATAAGACTTTGCCTACTATATAATCTAGTCTCCTAAATAGCCTATTAATAAGGTTTATCTTACCTAGTCTATATTTAATATTAAAGTTAAAAGGTACTAGCTAGTATACCTAATAAGTAAGCCTTCCTTAAAGGTCCCTTACAGAGATTATAATAATTCCTATTAAAGCTATATAGTCTATTAATAGTATAAACTTATCTATTAATCCTAAGAGGTAGTAGCTCTAGTATTCCACGCTTTTAATAATAGTAAGGAGTTCTTATTAGCCTATAGCCTAATATTACTTAGTTTTTATAAGCTTCTATAACCAATAAGCAACTAGTTACTATTAATCTTTATATAATTAAATTATAATCCCTAATATAGCTTTTACTAATATATTTATTTCTACTTACAATTTTAGCCTAGGATCCCAGTGCTATAGGATAATTGCTAAGCAAAATACTTCCTTTAGCTAGTTAAATATATTAGCTACCTTTATAAGCTATTTAAATACTCCTATTTTCCTACTACTCTAGCTACCTTTTAATAGAACTATAATAGGTTCTATAATCTTAGAATAATAGCTAATAAACTTATAATAAAAATTATAAAATCCTAGGAAAATTTATATATCTTAAAAGCTCTTAGGCAGTTTCTATTCTATAATTACTTTAACCCTTTCTAGCTCTATTTAAATACCCTCTTAGGTAATAATATAGCCTAGGAATTCTACCTCCTATTAATAGAAACTATACTTAGATAATTTAGTATATAATTATACTTTATATAGCTATTATAAGATCTCTTAGATATCCTTTATATATTACTCTCTAGTTTAGGAGTAAATAATAATATTATCTAAGTATATAATATAGTAAGTATCTAATAAGCTAATTAGTATTTAGTAGATATATACTTAGAAAGTAACTAGGGTATTAGTAAGTCTAAATAGTATAATTATATACTTAAAGTAGCTATATCTAATATAGAAAGCAATCTTCTAATAATTACTAGGTTTAATCTAGATCCTATGGTAGATATCCCTAAGGTTAATCTTAGTAATCTATTTTACTTTTACTAATTGATCTAGGAGGTCTCTAATAAGCAGTAATAAATAGTAATTCTTAATAATTATAGTATTTAAGCCCTAGTAATCTATATAAAGTCTTAAGGTATTATCCTTTTTTAGTATAAATAGGACTAATACTCTAGCTTTACTTATAGAGGGCTTTATATAACTATTTATAGTATTTTTTACAATATATTCCTAGATTACCTCCTATTATATCCTATTAATAGAATAGATAGGGCTATATAAAGGTTTCTTTTCCTTAACTAAGTTAATTATATATTCTATGCCCTCTAGGAGGGGTGGTTTCTTTATAGCTACCTTATTAAAAGCAATAGCTATATCCTAGAGTTTAAGGGGTATAATTACTACCTCCTAGGGTTCTTCTTCTTCTCTTAGTTTAGCTATTAGCTACTTATCTAGCAATAATATACTATAGATATATATTACTTATACCTATTCCTTATTTTTTATTACCTCTCTTATAAAGGCTTCTAGCTTTATAATTAAGATTAGTATATAACTCTAAATATAGATATAAATATTAATTATTATCCCTTCTTTGCCTATAAAATTATTAGATAGTAAAAGGTTGCTAATACTCTATAATTAGGATATCTTAGTAAATACTTACTAGATCTTTCTAGGGAATCCTTATAAATATATTAGGAAAAAGGTTAAATAGTATATTTACCTTAGTAGAGATTCCTTTCTATTAAATATAATTAGGGTTAATATCTTCCAATTATTAATAGATTATAGTCCTAATTATTTTATTAGTTTAAAGCTAATAATATTAACTTAGGCATAAGTATTTATATCTACTTATATAATATATTTATTATAGACTTATAATACAATTACCTATCCTTTTATAGTATCTCTAATAGGGACTATCTATAGATTTAATATAGAGGAATTAAACTAGTCCCTTATACCTATTTATTTTCCAAGGAATCTAAGTCCTTATTCCTAACTTAAATAGCTTAAATTTATACTAATTTTAGATACTTTATATTCTTTCTTAGTATAATATACTTACTTAAGTAATAACCTACTTAAAAACAATTATAATATTTAATAGGAATATTTCCTTAGTCCTAGGAATATACTAGGAATATTTATACCTCTAACTTATATTCTATAAAGGGAATATATCTTATATTTAATACTAAGGTCAAATAACCTATCTTAGATAGTAATTTATCCCTAAGCCCCTTATAGGAGTTCCCTATATAGGTAAACTTCTACTATCCTTCTTAGTAAGACTTAGATCTAGGTCTCTTCTAATATCTATTCTACAAGTATTTACTACCCTATTTTATATATAGCTACTACCTTTCTACTTCTTAGGCTATATCTCTTACTTTAGTTAGGCTAATCTTAAGTTAGTCCAAGTTATCCTTTAGGTACTTATTTAGGCTAAAGTAATACTAATAAGCTAGGTTAGATTATATTTTAACCTCCTTAGTTCCTAAGGAGATATATATTACTATCTATATCTAGAAATAGTCTATTAAGGTCTACTCTTTATATTATTAAAGCCTTAATAATTTATCCTTTAGGTCTTATTCTTAGCAATCTATATTAATATACCTTCTATATATATAGTCTAGTAAGTCTTACTATTCTAGCCTAAGAATACCTTTTATATAATTATACTATTAAGTTTAGTTTATATAAAAGAGTTTAATTAATACCCACTTAATTTTCTACTTATCTATCAAGGTATAAAAGTAATTTATATCCCCCTAAGGAGAGGGATAGCTCAACAAGATAGCAACACCAAGAAGCACATTAAACCTTTAGACTTTCAAATCCTATGGTACAATTGCCCTTATGCCCATAATCACCTTAGAAGCCTAAAGGCAATACAAGATAAAAACTATAAAGCTTTCTCCGATAAAAATAAAATACAATAAAAAGATAGCTTTCCCGATAGCCAGAATTAGTACATTTTAATGCACCTATAAACATACCCACAAACACACCCGCAAACAACATTAATTAAAATATCATTCCAACACTACCTTATCTATAAAGGCAATACCCCTCCTAAATCCAACTCTACACATAGATATATACATTAAGAGATCCAGGCCACTGGCATCCAGCCCAAGAGGTCTAATAATAAATTTATTAATAAAATAAATAATAAACTACGCCTAAGTAACAATCTAGCTACTAAAACTAAAATTGAGCTTATTTTATAGGAGCTTAAGTTACTCTAAAGAAAGGATCTTAATTATAATAATATTGATTTTATTAAATAATAATAAAGGCTAATAAAGCCAATATTAAAGTATCTTAATATATAATTTAGAACTAGCCTAAGTTCTTATAAAGAGAGGTTCTTAGAGGATCTAGAAACATATAATATTTAGCTTAATAATATAAAACAATATATAACAAAATAGAGATTCCGAAAACAAAGGAACCGAAGAAGGAAGGGAGGTAGGAATCTGGGCCAGTACCCTACTAGAATCCACAAATTACTATGGGATCATAATATAACAAAAATACAATGAGTTCTACTTATCTATATAGCCTAATCTTAATTAATTCCCTAACTTAATAGCTTATATCTAGTTATTAATCTCTATACTAATAGTATCCTCTTTTAGGTAGCTATAATTATAAATTAGGGGTTTATCCTAGTCCTTTCTTAAGTTTACTAGGTATTTTATAAGCTATTATATTATTTATATCTAGCCCTATACTAATCAATCTAATAATACTTCTAATCTTATTTTTTTTATATTATCCCTTAGTATAGGGTATATAGGGCTCCCTTATAGCTTATAGCTATTACTACTCTTAGTATATACCCTAGAATTAAAGGTCTTAATATAATATTACAATTCCAAGGATTCCTCTAATATAAGATTTTAATCTTATTAGGCAGTCTCTAACTAATTATTTAGTAGATAGTACTTATATATATTTTTAGCTTCTATTATAATTAGCTTATTAATAGTAGAGTAACTTTATTCCTCCTTACTAATAGATAATTATTAGTATAATATTACATTGTTTATAGTTATATAGTATATCGGGGAGCAATTGCCCCTATTAGTATATTAGAATATAATATTATTTATTATATATATACTAATTACCTAGGTAAATATAAAAATAAAAGAATTATAAGGATTATATAATTAGGGTATATATAGATAGGTAATTCTAATAATATATATTAGATAAAGACTTTTACTTAATAAGTACTTATTAAGTGCTTATTATAAGCTCCTTTATTTCCTTATCTTATTACTTATTAGAAATAGGGGTAAGGTTAGATAAGAAGCTTAGGTTTCTATCTTCTTACACTATTATATAATGCCTAGAAGATAAGTTTTTAGAAAAGGAAAGCTTATTATATATAAAGGCTTAGTATAAGCTAGTCTTATATAAGAGAAATATATTAATTGTAATAGAGTTTTATTAAGTATTTTATAATATTAATACTCTTCCTATACTTACTTATATAATTTACTATTAAAAAATTAGTATAATAAATAGAAAAAAGCTTAGTTAGAAGGATTAGATAAAAAGTTTTTTAAAAGATAATTACTATATTTATTCTTATCTAGATTATTTTCCTACTAATAAACTAATCTTACTTTGTAAGGCTTATATAATTAAAATACCAAAGGATTATATATCTTAAAGTGCAAATTTATATTAGTTATTAGGCTATAAGTATATATATTTAGATACTCTTAGAGATTTAATATTAATTAAGCAAAGGTTAATTAGACTAAATACCTATTTTAGATTTATTATAAAGATTAAAGTTATAAAAAGCACAAAACAGAGCACTATATATACAAGATATATTAAAGGTTATATAATAGTATTTCCTAATAATATATAAGATTTAGTTATAATAGTTTTACCTTACCCATTTTTATAATCCCTTAAAGATATTTATATATTATAATATAGATAGTATAGGCTAGCTTCTAGCAATTTAACTAAATTACTATTTATACAATATAAGGTTATTAAATATATACTTTATTAATTAATTAAGTTTAATCCTTACTATTAATATATTAAAATTAATTTAGATGAATTAGATAGTTAGAAAGAGCTAGTATATAGTATTCTAAGTTAGGTTTATAATAAGATAGAGAGAAATAAATTATTAGCTTAGGAGGAAATAAGAATTATATAAATTATATTACTAGAGAAATATAGTATAAAATCTAATAAGCCTTAATTATTGGATTAAATTATAGATAAGCTAGGTAGGGTATATAATAATAATAATATTAGTTATAGTGAGGATCCTTAGAGCTATAATAAGCATAGTAGGAAGGAACTTGAGTATAAGGGCATAGGAAGTTTCCTTGATAAGATGCTTATATTTAGTATATTTCTATTGGATATAGTACTATAGGCAATTAATACTAATAAATTTAAATTTATTATTTATATAATTAGAGATAAATATTTATAGGGGCCTAATTTAAATACTAAATTATATATTTATACTTTAAATAGAACTAAGTTTACTAATAAAAATAATTTATGGTTTTTTCCTAAAGTATTTCTAGTTCTTTTCCTATTTAGATTTAATAGATTATATTATAAGGAGGAAATGAGTTTAAATTAATAGAAAAATAGTATCTAGTCTAAAGGTTGTATTTTTAATGGGAATATTTTATATTCTATTATATTTATACTTGCTCGGAATTTTAGACTTTATATATAAATAAATAAGGCAATAAAATAATATAGTAAGTATATAGCTAATTATCTAGTATTACTATTTCTTATTTTTAATATTAAAGTTTAATATAAGAATAGGAGAGTTAGTATATTAAGTATACAAAGGAATAATTTCCTAGAAATTAAGAGAATTATTTAGTTATTAATAATTAAGAGACTTAAAGAAATATAGAAGGAATTAGAAGCTAGCAAAAGTACTTAGGATATAAAGATTAAAAAACTTCTTTATTATATCTCCTATTTTAATTATTTATAGATCTTATCTTAAGAATCCTAGCTAGCTATATACAAAAGGATTAAATCCCTTATTATTAGAGACAATATACTAATAATTTAATTTATACTTAATCCTAATAATATTATAAACCTAATAAAGTTATATTTAGTAGTATACTATAAGGAGGATAAAGATACTATGTAGGTAACTTTACTAGCTACTCTTTAAAATAAATATAAGAGAGTAAAGCTAATAATAAATAATCTAATAAACTCTACTATCTTCTTTTATTGCAAAGTAGAGATATTCTTTAAGTACTATATTAAAGTTAGAAAGAAGTCTATATTTAGTTAGGTTAGGTAATACTTTAGTATTATTAAGACTAATAAGCATAGTACACTTTATATATATAGCTTAATATAGCTTAAGGGTAATCTTAAGCTAGGAAGCTTTATTAGCACTTATAATAATAATAAGGGTAATAAATATATATTAATAGAGAGAGAAGCTATATTAAAATATATTAATTCTATCTTTACTAAAGTAAGTATAAGCATTTTCTTTATTTTTCTTTTTTCTTTTTTTCTTTTTTTTTCTTTAGTATAATTAAGATTTAATAAGATATATATATAATTATATACTATATAATTTAATATTAACTTAATAGGATCTTAATAAGTTTATTGCTTTTACTAAGGAAAATAATTCTAGGGTAGTATATAATAATATATCCCATTTAATAGCAGATATAAACTACTTCTTAAAATAATTTAAAAATAAAACCTATTTCTACGTAAATTGAGTCTAGATGCATATACATACTATAATATATATTAAGTATTCATATAACAAGAAGGGGCAAAAGAAACACACATATCAATTTAAGGCGCCTTAGAAGCTATTTAAGAAAAGCGAATTTAATACTAAGGGTATACTTCAGCTATAGCATTTATATCCTATAATTAATTATTAGAATAAGCCTATAGTAATTAGGCTTTGATATAATTATAATATTTCTTTTATTAGTACCTAAAGTAAAATAATAATACTAATTTATTATTTAACTAATTATACTATAAAAATCCAAGATCTAATCTAGAAATAAATAGCTATTATAATAGAACTTTTTCTAAGTATTAGTATAATTAATACTCTTAGTTTAAGTATAATAATTATAAACTATAATACTAAGGCAAATATTAACTACTAATTTCTTAATAGAATTATAAATAGGATATTTACTAATTAATTAGTTTCTTAAGTTAAGATAATTATATATTTTCTAGATTTACTAAATAAATTTATAAGCATAAAATTATAGTTATATATAAATATAAATATACTATACTAGGCAATACTCTAGTATTAGCAATATCTAAAATAATATAAAAATTAAGAAGATAATTCTATCTATTGTATTAGTAATAATAATAGTAATAGTAATAGCAATAGCAATAATAATAATAATAATAATAAAATCAATAGTAATATTAATAGTTTTAATTTAAATATTAAGTCTAATATGGTTTTTATAGGAAGTAATAATCAAAAGCTATTATATATTAAAGCTTATAATCACTATAGAGAGATACTTTATAAGCTTTACTTTTATAACTATATCTCTTTAGTTAAGATAAAGAAGAGGATAGATTTTTTTATAAAAGATTTAGTAAAATTTAATTTTGCTAGAGATTAAAAGCTAGATTATAACTAGTTCTAGGTTCTAAGGCTGCTAAGGTAATATACTATACTATAGATTAATAGGTTTATTAATATAGATTTTAGTCTTAATTTAAATTTAGATAAATATTATTAGTAAGTAATAATATTTGCCTAGTTTATAAAAAGTATTAAATAATATAAAATAAAATATTAATAGTAATTATTTTAAGTAGTATACTAATATTCTTTTATAATAAGGCTACTATTTAATATCTTGTGCTATTTATACCCTAGTAAAGGTTTATTTTAGTAAAATCTAGTAATATCAATAAAATATAATAAAACTATAAACAATAATTTCCTAGAAGAATTTAAAATATTATTAGTAATATCTAATTACTAAAATAATTAGCAAAGGATATAAGATATAATACTAAGTAATAGGCAATTATAGGGGATAATATAATCTTAGATAATCTTAATACTTTAGATAATAAGGCTTAAGATCCAAAGGGCCTAATTATAATATATTACTTAGATTAAATTAGTTACCTTAGTTAGCTTATAGAAATAGTTAGAGGTACTATAGCTTCTAATTAGGTCACTATAAGCTCTAAACCCCTTACTAAACTTCTAAATTAACTTTATAATATATATATAGATAGTATTAATAGTCTTATTAATAATCTTAAGACTATTACTCCTCCTAAGTACTTAGATTAATATATACTAACCTTAGTAGCTAAAAATAAACTTTCTAAGCAAAGTTAAGTTTATAATATTAAGAGTAAATAAAATAAAGAGAATAAGAAATATATATAGAGAATTTAGGGCTTAGATAATAATAATAAAAATAAAGCTCTGGGGCTAATTACAACTATTATTAGAACTAAAGTATTACTAAATTATATATTTATAGGTATAGGGGAAGATATTATAAAAATATTAGAAATAAATATTAGTAGTAATAGTAATCTAAGTATTAGGATTACCTTTAGCCTATTAATATTATTTCTTTATATAGGCAAAGAGATTACTAGGTAGTTTATACTAAATAAGCAATAGGAGATTACTATACTTTTAATATATTATTATTTAGATACTATTCTAGATAATAGTAATAGTAATAATAATAATTTTAATATTAGTAATACTAAGAATATAGCTAGTACTTAGTTATTTAAGTTCCTAGGTAGGGAGGGTAGTACTAAGAAGTCTAGGGTTATTAAGGCACTAGTAGAGCTATTTTCTAGCAAAAGGCTATTATATAAGCTACTTATAATAATAATATCAGGGGCCGCAGTAGTATATATTAATAAAGTAACTATTTACTTAGTATACAAGATATAGCCTTATAATATCTCTAATAGGATTATTAATAATAACTAAACTATAATCTATATAAATAAGGATACTTAAAGGAAATAGTAATAAAAGTAATTGCTTATTATTAACAAGATAAGCATACTAGGTCTATAAATACTAGCTAATATTAATAGGCAGCTTTATACCTCCTAAGGATTAAGTTAAAATTTTAGGGAGATTCTAATAGTACTTTTTTCAGGGGATTTTTATTAATTTTACCCTATACAAAATAAATCCCTCTTAATACTATAGTCTACCCTTAGGATTAAGGATAAAATAAAGGTATATATAATCTAAATATAATTTACTATTATTATTATACTTACTAAATAAGTTTATACTATAGAAGACCTAGAGCTATAGTAGCTACTTACCTATATCTAGCAAGGGGAATAGAATAAGTCTAATCTAGAGCTCCTTAATAGCTATTACTATTATAAAGGCTAACCTATACTATAGGATAAGAGTATTACTATAATTATATTACTTAATAGCACCAGATAGTCTCTAAATATAGATATAATTTTAGCTTTCTAAAAGTACTATTAAAGACTAGTCTAAATCTTCTTATCTTAGTATTATTAGGGTAAGCTTAGGTTATTGCTGGTAATAGAGAAGGAAGCTCTTTTTATAGCTAGTATTAGAGATAATAGTAAGGTTTATATACTAATAGTCTTTATATTTATATCTAGTATACTAGTTATAATAACTAAGAATATAAACCTTAGCTTAAAGCTAGTAAATAATATTAAGTATATAGTATTAGAGGTAATATTAAATTTTAAGAGATTTTTTGGTTATTAAATTACTTTATATATTATTATTTACTTTAGCCTATCTAATAATCTTATTTTAATATCTAATTTAACTAAGGAGTTCAAATTTAATAATATATTATTAGGTATAATCTTACTTACCTTAATAAGTGCTTATATCTTACTAGAAGAGGAAAAGCAAAGAAAGAAAGCAAAAAAGAAACTATAGTAAAAATATAATATAAGCTAAAAGGGGCTTCCTTATATTATATCCTTTGTATATATAAATTATAAGATCTAAGGTAAAATACTTCTTACTATTACCCTAGAACTTTATAGAGCAATAATAAAGCTAAATACTAATACTAGGTAGCTTAAACCTATAAAGTATAATCTATATAGCTTATATATATAATTATTATATTATAAGATACTTAATAGTATTATATTGCTCTCTAAGGTATAGGTCTAAGATATAATAAAAAATAAAATATTAAAAGAAATACTTAATAGGAAAGCTAGACTAAAATAACTATATAAAATAATTATAAGTAAAACTAAATTATTATTATATTAAGAATAATTATATATAGTATATATAGTAGGATTTCTAGGGGGAAAAGGGGGTTTTAATTTTACTTTTTCTTCCTCTTCCTTTTCCTTTTTATTCTAGATTCTATTAATTAAAAGAATCTAAAAAAGAAAATTTTACTAAATAACCTAAAACTAAATAGGTACTTATAATATTATTTAAACTAGAATTCCTATATATATTTTATATACCTTTTAATTAAGAAGTTTTTAAGTAATAAATCTTAAAAAGTATCTTCTAAGGTAAATTTCCTTAAAAACTAATCTTATTATATATCTTAGAATAATCTCCTAATAGCAAAAGCTTAAGGCCTAGGGGACATTTCTATCTAATTAATCCGACCTAATAGGGGGGCTATATATAATAATTAATCAGGTAATATTTAATTTACTAATAGTAGGGCCTAGGACAGGGGTAATTGATAGGGATAATATATATAATTATTAAGACTAGTAATTTTTTTCAAAGCTCGAATGACATTTTTCTGTACCAAAAAACACAGTTAACTGGTCCTGACAAGGATATCAAGACCCACGGGCAAACCCGAATTTACTGAGTATTTACGGTATGCTATATTGGTCATGCAGTCAAGGAGTATCAGGTGCTTCGTAAGAATCTATAACCCTCGATTAGCTAAATTACTTGGGCACACTGGGCTCAATTTCAGTTCTGAGACACTATATTTAAGATTAATGCTGCAAAATATCATTTAGGTGTCGTTTACCGAGAACAACTTGATGGTTTCAAGATCCAATATCAACACCATCCCACACTGATTTGGTGGGTCAGCCCCCACACCTATGAACAATCCCCGCGTGCCCCGCTGGCTCTAGTCCAGGCTAGGTTAAACGTGCCACCTAACCAGGTAAAGACTGGTGAACCGGACAAACTTGAGTCCTTAAAAGGCGGAGGTCTGGCAAAAGTTTGAGGCAACCAAAATTTGTTTTTGGTACCTCACGCGGATATGGAGGGCCCCAAACACACCATCTTACCAGTACATACTCCGCTATGGAATAGCGAAGAGAGAAAAATTAAACATGTCTCATACCGGGAAACAGCAGTTCGTTCCATGACGCCGGGAATGGGAGTACCCAGCTCGCAAGTCATCGGATACTTGGGCATGACTGAGGATGAGCGTTCGTTCCTTCAACACCGCGTCCAGATCAGCAAAGAATCTCAGATGAGCGAAAGCAACCTTGCTTCTCAGCCACCAGCTAAGAAACCTCGGACCGCTACATTAGACACGACCAGTCAAGGTAATAACGAGGAGGAGAAAGAGCAACGTGAGTCTGAGGACTCGATGTGGAATTCTTTTCGCATGCTATTTTACGAAGTTCAGGCGCTTGGAGAATGACGTGACCCAAGGTATGCTGATCCACACACTCACGCTACTCAAAGGCCTAAAATATTAACGGCTTGGTTCAGTTACACTGGTTCAAACCCATGCAGTCAAGGGTCATTACGCAGGAGGAAACACTAAGTAATGGAATATGCTAGTCTAACCACCTAAAGTCGAGAAGTATCATGAATCTGTAAAACTTGACCCCAAGTGGACATGGGAGTACTTTATTTAAACTAGATATAGTTGGGTGGGAAGGGAAGGTATGCATGCTATGGGTATTAGAGCTTTCGCACAGAGGCGAATGAGCCCAAGATGATAGGACAAGAGAAAGTCGGGTTTCTACTACCTTGTCACATACAAAACTATTTCTATAATATCTTGCCCAAAGGCGTATGGCATATACTATTCATTGCGGTGGCCGGGGCAGCTTTTAATAAGATAACAGGCTCCAATATTTGTCCATTATTAGGACCCTCGAGTTTCGGGCCGTAATATATTCATTAACAATTTTATGCAGTTGAGAGCCTTGCGTGGGAAAGCCACAAGTTTATGTAACACCTGGTGGTTTTCAATCAAATTTCCCCCACACTAAAATGTAATATAGGCCCAATGCCTGAATCTTAACTTGCTATTAGCCGCATTTTGCTTTCTCAAGCCCTGTCATTCTGCACCTATGCGATCATCCAGTTAGGGAACCTAGGAGTTTCGCAGGATGTTTCATGACCTAGGGCCCTTGCGGTACCGTATCCTTGTACATGGTGAATGTCCTGTATGGTACGCTTCTTTATTCGCCATTATCCATTGGAGATAAGAGCTTGGACAGACATTCTGCTTCATATCCAATATTTCATTCTGTAACGAATGAATTGTTAGTGTCACGTTTACCTGAAGCACCTGCATAACTGACGGCCAGCGGTGGAAATTCTGCTCGAGAATAGCATGAAGAAATGATACTTGGTCCTCATTTCTTCCATTTGGAGTTCGGATATATAAAGTATCGAGAACATCCCAATATGGTAAGACTTGGCATCCGCCGAGCATTTAGAAAATAAATAATAGTGACTTAGATTGGTCACAAGAGCACCCGTAATGTTGGCTAGGTTGGACCCTGATAGTGATACAAAATGCAATGCCCCAACACGCTCCCCATGGAGGCCGGAATTTTTGGAGGAAGACTGGGCCACAAGAAATTCGACAGATTTCCTTTCTTGAAAAAAATGGCAGATCACTCAAGCATCATCTGCAAGATTCCCAGTCGCGAATCCCTGGCTGTATTGAATTAATGTTAAATTCCAAACGGATATACCTGGAGGTTTAAGGGAGGGGGGCTCACTAAGCAAGATCAAAGAAGGGGGCTAGCTTCTTTTGATGGCATATATCCGTGATTTCCTTCCACTGCTCTCTTGACAAATTGAAACCTGTGAGATCATGCGCGCATGCATGTAGAAGTACTACATCACCTGCCACACTATCTTCGCGAAAGGCATTAGTCATACCATCAACGTCCAAAATTTTGGCTCCCTGATTGTAATAAAGGTAGTAGTGATGCTTTATAGACGCATTGGCAGATTTCCAAACCTCCCTATGATTGATCCAGCTTGTATTTGAGATCCACACGTGCTTTGGAACGAGTGTATCCGACAAAAAACGAGCTCCGATATGATTTGCACCTGTTCCTGCAACTGTCTAGATCGAAGCAACTTTGAATTCTAATTCAGTGCTAGAACCGAAGACGAGCTGTCTAACCGCAGCTATGAAGTTGAGGTTGCCAGACAGAGGTTGGAGTTCATGATTGTCTTTTGGGTCTGCCCTTAATATTTCCATTGCCTATTTGCAACAGATTAAAATAAGAGATGATTAGGGCGCGATATGTGAATAAAAAGAAAAGGGTTGAAGAAGGTAGACATGTAGCTTACCTGCTTCAAGGCTGGTAGAACCCAGGGTTGCGCATCCTCGTCACGATATAAACCAAGCGTCAGATCTACTTTGCCTAGATAACTATCTGCCCGGAAAGCCTCCATGAGAGAAAATGCAGCATCGTGCGTGTTGTTCGAAACTTCTGCAAAGACTGACAATGCAGCATTCCAGTGCCATTGCACCACGGTCATCGTCCGATAAGGCGGGCTCTTTTATATAAAGCCTTTGAGTTTGTCGTTACCAAGACAAGGTAAACAAACATTGTACCTTCTCAAGTGACTAGAGTCTGGGAGTACTTCCATGTATTTGTACCCATGGATGGCTCGGTAGCTTTTGGCGACTGTTCTTTTACCGGTGTGCACCAAGAATCCTGGCTTTTCGGCAGGAATATTTTCGTCGTTGTCTTGAGAATCAGATTTCCGTGATGCATCAATCGGCCGATATGTTTGAAACCATGACGCCATAGCTGTTTTGTAGATTGTAAGCCGAGTGTTGTGCCCCACAACTTACATTACTGATAACCATCCATATAGATAGGTGATAGCGATAGAGAAGTCATCTTGGAACTATGGAATTGCGCCATTTTTATTGCCAAGGGGTCATGTGAAAAATAAAATGGATAAAAGCTCTCAAAAGATCGAAAGCTGACCTGTGATTCAAGGGGTTAAGGAGTGGGAACGTGTCTCAATAAGCGATATAGGGTAAGTCCAGGCAGTTGGGTGAGGGTCACGTGAGTCGTAATTTGCTGTGCTGGAATGTTGACAGATCGCGAATTTAAAGTTATTTGGTTTGGTATCTAATTCTAGCTCCCCTTGTCATTTTAGTCTAATAAGCCAGGTCAATCCAGTTCGCCCGCGCCGCATTATTGCTCAGTGATTTGTTTCCATCGGCGTCAATGATTACTTCTGCGCTGGGGGTGATCGACTTTACAAATTGCCTGCTCTCATAGACACGACTGAGATATAAAGCGGTTATCGTATTGGCATGTATAGTATATGTTTAAATTTTAAATCTTGGCGCTTTGAAAATCTAACTCAAGGAGGCATTCACGTTGGAAATAGGGGCCGGTGGTTTTCCATCATAACCAGATTTTCGGCTGGCTTGTCACCAGACAGGATCCACATTTCCCCAGATCATTACTCCAGCAAGCGGCACTGCGGAGTGTTCAGCCAACCCAAATATTCAAGGCTTTAACTATTAGGTAATGGGAATTCATGGCTTATGCAAATATGCAAATACAACGCGTCGCCTGCTAGACTGACGTTGAGCTCGTCGTTCTCGGCATAGACAAAACCGAGCTGCCGTTCGTTTTCCCAGGGACCCGCCAGATCCACCAAACCAAGATCCCCGGAGGGCCGATATCGCCGGCTCCCTTGTTCCCGATATCGCCTATTCCCCCTTTGCGATTCACTATAATAATCTTGCAATAGGATTCTCAGAGAAGAGGCACTAATTTTCCTTATAGCATCCGTTGCGGCACCACCAATTGGCCCGGTCAACTTCCATTCGCTTTGGCTGATTTCATTTCAATTTGAACACATTACACCAGAACACGGACTCGAGTTTAAACATCGATCCCTATCCCATCGTTGGGTCTTTCCCTGAATTCGAACTCCCACCGCATCCTCCGTGCATAATCACAATGGCTGCCGATTCGTCATCAAAACACCGATCAAAGGAGGACTTGAAATGCCTTACCATCACAGAGCTTGAAGTCCTGGCGCGCGATCGCATGGATAGACAAACACGAGATTACTACAATGAGGGAGCTGATTCCGGCACCACCCTCCTCGAGAATTCTTCAGCGTATAAAAAATATCGTATCCGACCCAGAGCGTTGCGAGATGTTTCGAATATCGACACCTCGGTCGAGATTTTCGGGTTCAAGAACAGAGCTCCGTTTGGCGTTGCCCCCACTGCCATGCAGAAGCTGGCTCACCCAGACGGAGAACTTGCCACAGCTGAGGCGTGTAGAGAAAGAGGCATTATCATGGGACTAAGCTCTTTCTCCACGACTAGTTTGGAAGATGTTCGTAGAGCAAGTGGCGAGATACCCAACGTTTTCCAACTATACCTCTTCGAGGACAGAGCTCGGAGTAAAGAGCTGATCCAACGTGTCAAAGCCGCAGGGTACAAGGCCGTGGTTTTGACTGTAGATACACCTGTGCTTGGGAGGAGGAACCTGGAGATTCGCAACCAGTTCCAGCTTCCATCCTATCTCAAGGCTGCTAATTTCATGGATGAGCTGGGCAATGATGAAGGAAAACAGAGTAGGCCTCCAGTGACCTTCCACACACATGGCCCAAATCCGACGCTATGCTGGGAGGACACAATCACCTGGCTAAAGGCTGTAGCGGGTCCCATGCAAGTCTGGGTCAAGGGCATAATGACGGCTGAAGACGCCCTTCTGGCTGTGAACCACGGTGTCCATGGTATCGTTATTTCAAATCATGGTGGTCGTCAGCTAGACGGTGCCCTTGCAACTCTAGATGCTCTGCCCGAGATTGTGGCTGCGGTGAAGCACCGGGTCCCTATCCACATTGATGGTGGTATAAGACATGGACTCGACCTATTCAAAGCACTCGCCCTAGGTGCTGACTTTTGCTGGATCGGCCGCCCAGTCCTATGGGGATTGGCTTACAAGGGTCAGGAGGGAGTAGACTTGTGCCTGCGTTTGCTAACTGAGGAGCTTTCTCGATGTATGGCGCTAGCCGGTGTTACAAAGATTCAGGATATTGGGCCGGAATATTTGTGTAAGATAGACCGAGATGGATTTATAAGTCAATTGTAAACTTTAAATATTTTATTAAATATACATACTTTTTTATCTAAGTATAAGATAAATACAATGTAATTACCTTAATAATTAGAGATAAAGATTAGAAATATACTTAATAAGTTAACTAAGTAGCTATAATACTAGGGCTACTTAAGCTTTTACCTCTAATAACAGGAAATCAATTAATAACAGGAAATGCTGGTGAGCGGTGAGTGGCTAGTCCTGATTAGGAAAGGAAAAGTAGGTCTTGGATCTGGTAAGTGGTGGTAAGTGGCAGTGAGTGGTGGTAAGTGGCAGTAAGTGGGAAAATTCTATATATGAATACATGAGATTTTAGCTAGCTATTGGAAAATTAGTATAGCTATTATATATTAAATTTAGTGAGTAAGTGGAAAATCTTATGCTTAAATACATGAGATTTTAGCTAGCTATTAGAAAATTAGTATAGCTATTATATTAAATTTAGTAAATAGTAGTAAGTGGAAAATCCTATGCTTAAATGTATAAGATTTTAGCTAGCTATTATATAATTAGTAAAAATCAAATTAGCTAATAAAATATATAAATAATTATTAAGATAATAAGAAAATATTATATAAAAAATAATAAATAGATTAATAAGTTTATATTTAGTTTTATTTAATAAAATAAACTCTTTTAAATTTAAAATATTATTCTATCTATATAATATACCTACTCCTTTAAACTAGGCTTTTAATTTAAGCTAGAATATTATTATTCTATATATATAGTTCCTAACCTACCTTATTTAATTAGGTCTAAAATATCACTATTTCTACTTATATAAAAGACCCACTACTTCAGACTAACTAAGCTTCTAATTTAAGCTAAAATATTATTATTTTATATATATAGTTCCGGACCCACACTATTTAATCAGGCCCGGAATATTATCACTCCTACTTATATAAAGGACCCACCTTATTTAACTAGGACTAGAATATTATTACTCTTACTTATATAAAGGACCTACCTTATTTAACTAGGACCGGAATATTATTACTCCTACTTATATAAAGGACCTACCTTATTTAACTAGGACCGGAATATTATTACTCCTACTTATATAAAGGACCTACCTTATTTAACCGGGACCGGAATATTATTACTCCTACTTATATAAAGGACCCACCTTATTTAACCGGGACTGGAATATTATTACTCCTACTTATATAATACTATTGTACATATATAAGCTACCCCCCTACATTTTTAACTTAAACCTTTATTCTTTCCTTTAATATCCTTACAGGTCCCCCCAACCCTTCTATAGCTACCTAAGAATCCTATAACCCCCCTTCCTATTATGTACCCTTGCATTAAATTATAATTAGCTATATACTTTTACTTATAATATTTTACCCTATTATTAGTAATTACATATAATAGGCCAAAGAATTTATATTATAAATAAAAATAAAAAGGGTAAGTAGACAAGTAATAGCAAATTAACTAATTCCCTACTAACCTTACCTATTATACCTAATATACCTACTACCCCATAGAATATCCCTAATCTATAAAGTAAGTTTATATACTTTATACTAATTTAACTTTACTTACTCTAAGTAGCTTTACCTGCTAATACCCCTGCTAATACCCCTGCTGATACTACTACCCCTATGCTAGATAACTAAGCTAAAGAGGCTAAGTAAAAGCTAAATATATAGAAGTTTCTTTCTATAGCTTGTTTCTAAGGTAGAGATTACCTACCTATACTAAATTAGTATAATTCCTTCTTATTTAATTACCTATACTATAAGTATAAGAAGAAGAAGTTTAATACTAAAAAGTCCCTCTAGGCCTAGTAGAAATAGAGAGATTTTAGGTATCTAACTTATATATTAATCTAGCAAAAATGGAATATTATTATTATAAATTTTAGTATACTTACTTAATATAATAATTTTTAATCTATTGCCCTAATAATATTATTTATAGATATTATCGGTAAATTATTATATACTTGTTTATATTCTTATTCTATTTCCTATCTAATATAACTATAATCTTATATACTAGTATATAATCTACCCCCCTTCTATACTATATACCTATTTATTAGATTTTTCTTTTTACCCCCCTTATTTAACCTAACTATAATCTTATATATTTATACATTAGATTCTATCTTATATATTACCTATATATCTATTTTCTCTTTAACCCTCCCTTTAATCTTACTCTAAACACTATATACTTATATATTAGATTTTGCCTTTTATATTATTTTCTAGATTTATACTATTATATAATCTAATAACTTGCTAATTTTATACTAATATATAATATATTACATATCTTTCTTTATTATTTTAATTAATATTTTACTTTTGCTTTAATACTAAAGGAATTAAAGGATAATAATAATACTTAAATTTAAATGCCTATTAATATTAATAAGAAGGAAGGTATTAATAAAGATAAAGATAATAATAATATATAGACCTGGTTTATTATATTATATTATTATATAATTGCCCTTAAGAAGGATAAGTTTTTAACTAAAAATAGTATAAATCCCCTACCTAATAAAGTAATTAATACTATAAAGGAAGCTTACTATTATAACCTTCTGAGTAAGGTGGAAAAGCACTGTAAATATCTGACCTTTGTTCTTATTATAAAGCTAAAGGTAGGAGATACTTAAAAGCTATATAAAATTGACCCTATTAGTACTATTCTAGTATATACTATATAACTCTTGCTTTTTGCCCTTGTTTAGTAGGCTATAGATCTTGAATTTTCCTATAACCCTTTGTAATATAATTATAGATATTTGTTGCCCTTTGGTAAAAATATTGATAAGAAGCTAGAGGGAATAAGGTTTACTTTGGAAGATATCTACTATATAGTCTTATTAATATACTATATAAATATATAATAAAATACCCAGTCTAATTACCTAAATACTAGACTGCCTCCCAATAATACCTATAAGTGGCCTGGTTATATAGATCTAGATTTTTCTGCTAATGCTGCCTTGGTTACTGCAAATCCTTATTTTAAATTACAGTGAATTAAGTCTCTCTAGTTTAAAGCTAATGCCTAAGCTATGGAGGAGGAGTATACTAAGCTCCTTAAGAAGAAGAAATAGGAATAGTTAAATGCTAAGCTTAAGGGCTAGATTGGGGAGCTAGAGGATAATACCATAGATATTCAGCCTATAAAGGGTTTAAATGCTATTAATATTAGCACTATTATCCTTAAGTAGATACAATCTACCTATCCTACCCAGTAAATATATAAAAAGATCCAAAAGATAGGTCTAAGCTTAGCTAACTCTAAACTATTAAATAATAAGACTTACTATCTTTTGCTTAATACCCTAAAGAAAAGATATATTTTCCCCGATTAAAAGCTTATCCTCCAATATATTAAATCTACCCTACCCTCCCTTAATATTCTTAGTTACTTTAATTTAATAAATATATATATTAAGAAGCAACTTAAGTCTCCTAATATACAGGAAATCTTACAGAAGAACCTAGGAGATCTATAGTCCCTTAAGCAGGAAATAAGAACCTAATACTTACTAGACTACCTTATAAATTCCCTTTAGCCTACCTAGGATCTTAATATCAATGAAATTTTAAGAAATTATAACCTAGACCTATTCCCTAATATTTAGATTCTACCTTAGTATACCTATACTTAGCCTCTTAAACCTTACTAGCTAATTAGTAAGTTATAATCTTATAAAGTTATATATTACTAGTTATTTTATATATATATGCATAAGATTATACCTTTCTATTATTACTAACTTTAATAGATACTAAAATAATTATACTATAAGTAACTAATAGGTAGTAATATATAATACTTGCTAATAAAATAGGAATAGGTAAAACAAAGATATACCTATCTACTATCTACTTTTATAATCTTATATTAAAGTATTTAGTAATAATTACTAATGTCTCTTATAAACCACAGCTTATTCTAACCCCAGTCAACTTACTCTACTAGGCAGTTAATAAAATCAAGTCCAATTTCCCGCATTTTAAGCTACTAGTCTTTTATAGTATTAGCAGCAACTTTAAGAAGCATAATATCCAGGTTTTAAATAAGAAGAAGCTGCTTAAATATCTTACTACTACTATAAGTAAGAAGGGTAAAAAGGATCCTACTATAAGTATTATCTTATATTTATATGTATATATTATTTAACTATATACTTATACATTAAATTATAGCTAATAAGTATAAATTAGACTAAATATATTATTATTTTATTAAATTATTCTACCTTCTTAGATTATCTTCTTTACAAGGATAAAAAGCTCTTTTACTTTATTAGCAATTTTATCCCTAAGTCTATTTAGAAGTAATATAATAAGCATTCTAATTATAAGGAGAATAAGTAATTATTTATATCCTATCTCCCCTACTATACTATATCTACTCTTAAAGGATAGGAAATTTATATTTTGCCTAAGAATATAAAGGAGTATCCTAATAGTAATCTGGTTATATACTTGCTATATAACCCTAAGTTCTAAGATATTAAATTCCAATTTCTAATTATTAATAAAGCTTAATATATTAGGAAGCTAACTAGCTTATATTATAATATCCTCTAATTTATTAATTAGAGGAAGGTTATATAAATTATAGGAATACTACTTACCTTATTACTTTACAATATTTTATTATTTCTTAGCTTAACCTAGCCATAATATTATATTAAATAGGAATTTAAAGCTTTAGAAGTTAGCTAGGTGCTAGGTTTATTTGCAGAAGAATATAACCTACTTGCTAAACAAATAACCTTTCCTGGCCCTAGTAATAAGGATAATATTATAAAGGGTATCTTTACTAATAAGTATCTCTAGAAATATCTAGGTATATCTAAGATTTATAAGGCCTTTATTACTAATAAGGAGATTAAACTATAGCTACTTAATCTAAAAATCCTAATTACTGTAGGTTATAGTATAGGCTGGGGCATAGACCTTAGTACTAGGGTTATTTAGAGTATCTTAAAGATAATATAGATTTGTTACACCATAAGGACTAGCATGATATTACTAGATAATAAGACTATTTATCCCTTTAAAGGACTGCTTCCCTTAACTATTTAGGTAAAAGAAATCTCCTTTAAACCCAATATATCTAACCACTAAAATAGCCTTGAACTTAGCAAGCTTTTTACTAAGACCCTCTTTATTAGTAGTAGTAGTGCCTTAGATAAGACTACTATTACTTCCTCCTAGGTAAATAGCTTTACCAAGCTATATTTAAACTTTAGTATTTATTAAATAGGTATCCTTATATCCTTTAATCCTTATTAAATGTTAATACTTAAGGCTAAAAGCCCTATACTATTTAGGGATATAGAGAAGCTAAAATATAGCTTTAAGGTATTAAGTATAAATAAATTACATAATATATGCTTAGTCTAAAATCATAAGCAAAAAGCTAGCTAGGATAAGTAATTACTAGCCCTAGGTATATAATATATTGAAAAAATTATCCATAATAATACTAATAGCAGGCTAGGATATATTTATAAAAATATTTATAAAGATCCCTATATACTATTCCCTAAAGACTATACTAATACCCTATATTAGTTTTATACTTAAAGCCCTATTCTTATTACTATACTTAATAAGGCTTATAATTAGGTTTAAGTAGATAAAAAATATATCCTCTATTATATTAATACTCCTTAGATCTAAGGATAAGTCTTTATTCTATTAACTTACTTTGTTATAACCTTTATTTATACCTATATAGCTCTATTATTATAATTTTATGTATACCTATATTAGATTCTGCCTATAGATATATTAGGCTAATATAAGTATATATAAGATTATACTTAGTTTTAACTTTTATAGGAGTAATTAATACTTATATATATAAGATTATAACTAGGCTTAAGAGAATTATTACTAATATACTAGTAGAGTTATTATGTCTATTTTTATACTTACTAGATATAATATTATTATTATTTAAGTATTTAATAATTAGAATAAAAGGGCAAAGGTTATTTAAGATTAAAATAATAAAATAACTAACCTAGAGGTTTTTATTACTAATATTTATATAATATCTATAGGGGTTAATATATATACAGCTTATTCCTATAGTAGGTTTCTTTGCTAGTACCTAAGCCCCCAAATAATATCGCAGATTATTATATAACTTATTTAAATCGGCTAAAAAGATATTATTTACTTTTCGCTCTTTAAGGTTATTAATACCTTAGGGTTAGGGTTAGGGTTAGGGTTAGGGTTAGGGTTAGGGTTAGGGTTAGGGTTAGGGTTAGGGTTAGGGTTAGGGTTAGGGTTAGGGTTAGGGTTAGGGTTAGGGTTAGGGTTAGGGTTAGGG
>JAHVYB010000063.1:149658-228914 GCA_020623695.1 Calonectria henricotiae | reverse complement strand
AACTTAACCTATATATATATAAATAGGATGCTTTCTTATTTAGCATTTAGTTAGATTTTACAAGGAGCAATAAGAGCTTTATATCACAATTATTTTAGTTACAATTATCGCCTATAAAAACCCCAGTGGGGAAAAATGACTAGTTACAATAACCCTTTTTTACCCATTTCCCTGGGCCGGGGGCTGGTGCGGGGAATCGAACCCCGGTCTCTGTGAAAAACACAGCGCGCTGACCACTGCACTACACCACCACTAATTTATTTAAAATAATATAATCTTCTTTAAAAAGATTTAATAATATAAATAATAAAATTAATTTATAATAAGTCTAGTTTATAATAAAAACTAATACTATAATATTATTATAATTATTAGCCTAAGTTTTAAGAATTTATAATAATATAAAAATAAAGTAAAAGCTTTAAATAAGCAATCTAACTATAGCCTAATTATTAATTAGTTTACTAGGATAGTCCTAATTAGCTTATACTATAATATAAGTAAATTAAATATTCTTAATAAGCCTTATTAATATAAATTAATAGGTAAGTATAATTACTATTATATAATATAAAAAGGTAGGTAATTTAATAGATATAAGAAGAAGGATAATAATTATTTGCTATCTTGTGGTGAAGATAGGCCTTAAGGGCCTGCCTAGGTTACGAGTACCATGTGACCCCTTTTTGCATTATACTGTCAGTTCCATGAGCTTGCCAAGGAAGACAGTCACGGAGGTCAACTGGAATGGAGCAATCATTCCACCTGAGGCGATGATCTTGATTAATGCTCAGGCTGGAAACCATGGTATGTTTATCTAATATTCGCTAATGAAGATATCAAGCTAAGACCGATAGATATCGACCATTTTGGACCTGACGCCGGACGGTTTGACCCCGAAAGATGGCTGAAAAGCCTTCACCCTCCTACGGAGATTGAATCTAATGGTATTGGCCATCTTAGTTTTGGCACGGGCTCCCGCTCTTGTTCAGGTCAATACATCGCGTCCAGACTTCTTTATGCAGCTTTGGTCCGTATATTGTCGTCATACAAAATTGTGGCAAGCGAGACGCATCCCCCCAATACTGATTATGTGGATTACAACCAGTTCAAGACTGCACTGGTTGCAATCCCAAGAGAGTTCAAGGTCAAGCTCATTCCAAGGGATTCTGGTGGCACAAGTGAGTGCTTGGATGCTGCGGAAGAGCGTACAAAGGAGCATTATAAGGAGTAGACTGAGGTATTATATCTTGTTGGAAATTGTGAGGGCTTAGATAAGAATGAATACATGGTAAACACCCCCAAATGCAGCTATTATTTCCAGGATTGGCTCCAAAAAGCCGGTCCCCGCATCCAAAGAAATGGTGTCGCCTGGTGGTCGGCCGTCCCGACAGTCCTGGGGCCTAGCTGCCTTTATATGACGAGGCGATTTTCCCAAAATTCCTATGCCCACCGTCTATAACCAACCGAGAGAACTAAAAGTTACTTGAAATCAATATTCAATTCACGAAACATGTCTTCGCTTTAAGTTGATAATATTTTTGGCGTCAAAGGCTACGTAGCAGCCGTGACAGGGGGAAGTAGTGGGCTGGGGTTCATGATAAGCAAGGCAAGTTCTGATTTTTTTTTTAGTCTTCGCGTCATTCACACTGCGCCGACACATTTTGTACCAATACAACGGCCCACTACTTCCTTTCAGTTGCATTAATTCCACTATTGGCAACGGCGTCAAACCGTGGCCTCGGCAATGATCGTCAAGGCAGAAGCGAGGGTCGCGGGGCCATCGTTATAACTAGCTCTTGCGCAGGTATACATAATGCAACAAATGTAGACTTGACGAGCTAAGCGACTAGCAAAGCTGCTACTGATCATCGAGTAAAGTTATTGGCGGCCAAGTTCAATAGATTCTACGTCCGTGTGGCCGGAATCAACCCAGCATGTAAGCGAAGACATTTTCATACATACCCGATGACTGACCATGGCTCAGTTGTGCCGAGCAAAATGAATGCCTTTGGAGAAGAAGGGAAAAATTTCAGCTCTCTTTTTGATAAGGTTCCTGCGAAAAGATTGAGAAATGAGGTAGACATAGCTGGCACAGTATTATATCTCGTGAGCCGAGCTGGGGTAGGTTTCTACTTCTCCGACATGTTTTAATCCGTGGAGGAGAACAACGAAACTAACCTACATATTTTAGGTATACATAGATGACATAAGAATGTCATAATTCTGGATAGTGACATTTGGATTACTCGAAATTTTTATTTTTTGCTACGATACCCGCAAGTAGTGTTTCCATACAAAAAACAAAACAAACCCAAAAAAAGTGGACAACGGGTGCTCCTTATGAAAGCACACCACCATTCTCATGGTAGGGACTGGTCACTGCCTCAGCATATCGGATCGCCCGACCGAAATTTTCCGTCCTAGAAAGCAAAACAGTCATAAGGACCACCTGTGGTAGTTGGAACCTACCTGAATGAGGTAGGGAAATCACAATTTCAATGGTGAATGGGGACAGTATCTAACAATCAGAAATTTCACATAATTGGGTTTGGGTTTGGTTGTCGGTAAAATATTAAATAGTTCACCATCTTTGCTCCCTGGTTAAGAATCACTGCCTAATGCGGTGCCAAGTTTTTGTAAATGCACAATACAGCATAGGCCCATCGGCGGACACAGTTCCTAGCATTATGCTTCATTTATATTTTTGGGGGTTTCAAAGAAACCAATACCGATAGTCATGTATATTCGCCGAGGATAGCCTATAAGAGTAAATTGGCACGCGACAGTCGTGACAGCAAAAAAGCAGAACTCAACTTCCGAGACCGAACGCTTTGGCGCCAGGTTTTTCAGCTCAATTGCGCCATCTCCGTTTAGCTGGAAATCAATTCACCAATTGCTATGCCTCAAGGAAAAAATATTTGAAATGGTTTCAAAGAGAACGTATTCGTCGAGAATAACTTTGCCGGAAGTTCTAAAATGGCGTCTCCCGCTAGTATAGGTTGCATGTAGCGTGCCGGAAAAGTGTGTTGATGCTGAAAGCGAACTCACCATGAGACGGTCGGACGGTCCGAATGACAAACTCAATTACTCTTACACCACCCCGCATTATTGAGAACGCAATAATAAATGTATGACGGCACCAATATGTCATATTTATAAGCATACAAAGGCCTTTTTTTTTTTCCTTCCTCGTTTACAGTCCAGGCGTTACTACGTCCGATCTTGCAAACCAAACATGGCTCCAAGGCAATCAGACGACGGGTGCTGTGCTACTCTGCAGACAGGCCTCAACTCCATTTCAGGGGCTGCGACGCATCCTCTGGGTGAGTATTGTGATGTTATATTGTACCTTTTATCATGATCTGACCTCAGGAATAGATCCTTTATCTGCCGAGGAAATCAAGAGGACTGCATCTTTGGTACGCGCATCGTCTTCGGCGGGCGTTGTCAAATTCAACAGCATCTCACTTTTGGAGCCCAATAAAGCCGAATATAGAGCTTACAGGGACTCCAATGGACCACTCCCCACCAGGAAAGCAATGGCCATTATTATTGCTCGAAAGACACAACAAGTGTCCGAGGTTGTTGTGAATCTGATAGCAGAAAGAGTCGAGTCATGGCGCGATATGAAGGATGTTATGCCAATTCTCACCTTGGAGGATCTTGATCTTATTGAGCGAATTGCAAGAGACCACCCAGGCGTAATCGAGGCTTGCCGGGGAATTGGAATTACAGACATGTCAAAAGTCTATTTTGATGGATGGGCCATTGGCGTGGAAGAGCGGTGGGGGTTCGAGAGAAGATTACAGCAAGCGCTGCCGTACTATCGAGAAACCCCACTGGACAATCAATACGCTCACCCTCTAGACTTCACAGTCATTGCTGATACTGAGACAGAAGAGATTCTTGCGGTGGACATCCGTACTGTTAACGGCGAACGAACACCATTTCCAAGGGAACAGCACAACTATCTTCCTGAATTCATTGGTGCAGATTACAAGAATGACATACTCAAGCCAATCAATATTAGTCAACCTCTGGGTGTTTCATTCCAGATGAACGGCAATGAGATTGAGTGGGCCGGCCTGAAGATGCACATCGGCTTCAACTTTCGGGAAGGGCTCGTGCTTTCTGATGTGCGCATACGAGATCCATATGAAAATCGCGAACGGATGATTTTTAACAAATTGAGCGTGGTTGAAATGTTTGTCCCTTATGGAAACCCGGAGCAGCCGCACCACCGCAAGCATGCGTTCGACATCGGCGAGTACGGCGCTGGGTACATGACCAATTCGCTCAAACTAGGGTGTGATTGCAAAGGCACCATCCATTATCTAGATGCGACCATGGCCGCTGGAGATGGTGAGCCTCTGGTTATTGAGAACGCCGTCTGTATTCACGAAGAGGACAACGGGCTTCTATACAAGCACACCGACTTCCGAGACAACAGAGTAATATCTGCCCGCGATCGCAACCTCGTCATCTCACAAGTTTTGACCGCTGCCAACTATGAGTACGCATTTTATCATAAATTTTCGCTTGATGGGACCTACAAACTGGAAATGAAGCTCACCGGTATGCTAAACACATATTGCCTCCACTCTACGGAGCAAGCTGCCCCGTATGGGACAGAAGTGGCAAATGGCATTGATGCACACAATCATCAACATATTTTCTCCTTGCGTATCGACCCGGAAATTGATGGACCGCACAGTACCGTGGTGCAGAGTGATGCTGTGCGATCGTCAGATCCGGCTGGTTCCGTGGGGAATCAGTATGGCAATGGTTTTCTGGCAAAAAAGACACCGCTACGGACGGCAAAGGAGGGCGCAGCTACTTACTGCCATGAGACAAGTCGAACTTGGGACATCATCAACCCGAACCGGCTCAACAGAGTCTCCAAAAAGCCAATAGCATACAAAATTGTCAATAGCTCGTGCCCCGCGTTGCTGGCGAATGATGGAAGCGCAATGGCAAAACGGGGTGTGTTTGCCAGAAAGTCTCTCTGGGTTTTGCCATATGCCGAGAACCAGCGGTTTCCTGCAGGCTCGTATGTCTGTCAATCCACGGGTGATCCTCACCCAGACAATGAAACAATTACGGAATGGGTGGCACGCGACGGCTCTATTGACAATACCGATATCGTTTGTTTTGTCCAATTCGGACTTACCCATTTCCCTCGCCCGGAGGACTTTCCAATCATGCCTGCAGAACCAGTGAGCGTTATGGTTCGAGCGAGCCATTTCTTCGAGAAAAACCCTGCACTCTGGGTGCCGCCTTCGGAGCAGATTGTCGACTCGGCTTCTAGTCTTGCATACCCCGCGCAAAAGCCAGTGCCCTTGTTGTCAAATAGCCGTCCGAAAATTTAATGTAGCTATCAAGTATGTATTTTATTATGTAACGCATAATAATTCTATACATGACGCAAGCCAAACCCAGCAATTGACGGCATTTGTGGGTGGCAAGTAAGTCGTCAACACGTGTAGCCCATTGAACCCAATATTCCACAACAAAGTGACAAATTCGCAAAGGTTACAAATTTAGAGATGATTTATCTTATCAAATATGGGTACTAGACTCGGTGACGGTTCAATTACTGTTGAACTTGATAGTTACATGGCTTGCAATCGAGAATACAACCAACCCCCAATATTGATCATATGCCTTTTCCAATTCCAGTCCTCCCAAAGGAGTAGCCGCAAACCTGCTACATCAAGGGCCAACGTAATATGTTTCTTATTTGAGTAAGGTGGCTTTTAGACCAACCTGATACTGACTCGAGCATATGCTGGAGCGTAACAACGTCTATGAGACTCAATTCTACGAATCTGGCCAACACACACTGGAGCCAGGCTCACAGTATTTCTACTAACAAATTCATATGTCAATTAGAATATGACTAGCATTGCGCGACTAGACGCTGCGGGAAGCCATAAGCAGGCATTGCAAATGGCACAGTAAAGACCTGCTAGAATTAGGATGTTGAATCTCCCAAACCTATCAGCATAATACCCGGGAATCCAACGACCAAATATCCCTCCTGTATTCATGAGTGAGAGTAACATGTACGAAAAGCTGTAGCTATGACCATGGTATAGCGCATAGGAAGTTAGGTAGGAGATTGGAATAAAGAGCCCCCATGCCAAGAAGAACACACCCATGCCCGTTAATGTTAAGCCCTAGCAGCAGCCACCAACAAAATAGTCTTTTAGTACTGCAGCTGTGATATAAAATAAAGCAGTTGCAGTTAGACAGTGATGTGGTAAGAAGGAAGTATTCCCTAACTGCTGCACCAAAAGATCAGCCTGTGCCCTCGGTTGAGGCACGCATAGCATAATAGACAACAGCAGCGATCATTTTTCGCATCACTTTCCCGTTTCTGGGCTATTTCCAAAGTCTTTATCCGGGTTTTAATAATAGCAGATATCAATGCAAAAGCTCCTCCTGCCTTAGAATGTAATATTTAATTTAGTAAAATATCCAATAATTTTGGGTAAAGAATTTTAATACCTCACTCAATATAATCTAAAACTTCCAACATCATATTAAGGGCTCGGTTAGATAGAAACTCCATCACACCACAAAAATATAAATTCATCAGTTAAGTTGGGATCCCACTTAAATACGGAACTCAAACGTTTAAGAATGTTTCTTGGTGAGTGTTTGTGATGAAATACTGGGTGGCTGATAGTGTCTTACTATTGATTATTGGGGTTGAAGTCTCAAACTTTAGCACCAGGAAACTCATCACGCGTTTGTGATTAATATAAGCCACATTTGTGATTGCTTTTCCCTCGGTGATTACAGAGAAGTAACGCGTCATGATTTATGCGAATACGAAAGTATTCGGGAGCACATGTAGAATCGCGCAAGAACGTGAAAGTATTTAATCATTCTCATCTTATCCAATCAATCTTCATTTCATTCCAACGTCAACCAGAACGCCGCAAAAATGACATCAGATCCAACCTCTTCAACACGATTTAAATTGTCCGATGATCAATATGCTCTATTCCAAGAATTTATTAAGGTTTGCAGGGAAAGAGGCTACCTCGAAAGGCCACAGGATCTAAGCGATAAGGATGTTTGTGATGGCATCAATGATGATGCAACTTTATTGTACGCCATATCAATGGCATTCATGCTGCAAAAAACCCCCGTTTGCTAATTTATAGACAGTCGATTTTTCCGAGCGCGTTCATTTGACGTGGATGGCGCACTCAAGCAATTCAAAGAATCCATTGATATAAAACAAGCTGTTAACGTGACTGACTTGTATGATAATTGTGAACTGCGAGATTTTCAATATGGGCAACCCATGGTATGAACAATACAAATATTTCCACGGGATTGAATCGCGTTAATAATCAATATAATTAGCTTCCTCGCTGGTATGGACATCGCGACAAGCGCGGGTTTCCTGTATGCCAACTTAATTTTGCAGATATAGACATGGAGTTTGTTGACAAGTACAGTCGAGAGAGAAGTACAACGTCAAGTGTACCAGGCTCGGTTGACGGAAAACTAACTTCTGATGCCGCGAAAAATGTCATGGTCATTCATGAATATCTCACTCGATTCGTCTTACCTCTTTGTTCAAAAATCAAGGACAGACCAGATGCAGATGTACCTGTCACTGGGGTAGTGTATCTTATAGATGTAGAAGGTCTAGGATGGAAGGAAGTATGGCGCCTCAAAGGCATAGCTGCAGATCTGACTTTTGTCCTTGAAACCTGCTATCCTGAGCTGGTGGATAGATTTTATGTAAGTGTACAAACCTCGAAAGGATCTTCGCTGAGGAATTCTTGATGTCAGTCGGATATTCTAATCAAACTTTCATAGATACTCAACGCACCATCATATTTCTCCAAGCTATGGGGCTTTCTCAAAAAGTTTTTTGATCCAAGAACTGCTTCAAAGATGCAAGTGGTACAATCCGAGGACACCCTTTCTATTCTTCAAACCCAGATGAATATAGAATCAATTCCTACACAATATGGTGGAAAGTTCTTTTGCAAAAGGACTGCGAATCCATGCCTTGATGATGGATTACTCAAAGCTCTTGGCTTGGTATCTCCGTCGGGTTCAATACCCACAGGGCCTATCAAGTGGATTCGTGATTCGAGCGGCAAAAAGGTGGCGTTGGCAGTAGGTAAAGATCAGGGAAACCAGAGATGCGACCCAGTGACCGTTCTTGGCTCCTGGTCCTCATAGACACTAGGAAATACACATTCAGCACGTCTGGGAGAGATATTGAAAGAATGTAATCGAGTGAGACTGGATAAACCCTTGCAATTGACAATAAATTAAACCCTAAAGCATGCAATTTTGGTGTCAATCGTGCCACTAAAATCCGGCGTAAGCTTCTTTGCGAAGCTCTTGACGCCTTCGACATTGTCAGGCGTGCCAACGGTGGAGTCGAGAACATGAGTTTCTTCCGGATTGCTCGGGCAATATACCATCATATCCCACATCAACTTTCGTGCTTGTCAAGGAAGTGTTGCCCGCAATTTCCTCTGCCAGGCTGGTGGCATGTTGAACAATTTCCTTAGGTGTAGGCAGTAGTCTTGAGAAGAGGCCACTAACAAGGGCATCTGACGCAAGGCTAGTGGAGCCAGTTGTAGTCAGGTGTATTGCATTGGAGAGAACAACTAGGCGAGGTAAATAAAATGCGCTGCATGATTCGAGAGTCAGGCCAAGCCACACGAATAGTGGCTGGAAGTGTGAGGGCAAGACACACTCCGGCGGCCGGTCCGTTGATTGCGACAATTGTTGGCTTGATGCATATCGAGATGGTCGAGGCAACACAGCAGCCCCTAGCGATATTAGTCGAATGTCCATCAGATGTTATTTATTATGGTGGAATTCACTAGTCTCTACATCTTTTCACAGGGACTATTGACAATGACTGATCTGCCACTCATTGCAAACAAATAAAGTCCCAACCCCGCTTACGCTTAAAAATTATATCCGACTCAATTGAATTGAATTAATAAAAACATACCAGTAAGAGATTGATGTGCTCCTTTTCCCTACTGGAAGAATGACATGAGCTATGGTGAGGCCCACAAAGTGCCGAGGCAAGCACGGCACCTCTAACAGCGACCATCATTCTTCCTTCGTCATTACATATCAGCTAACCAATCGTATATGACCCAAATTAGTCGCATTTATATGTTCTGTATTCATATCAAAGTTATTGTAGTCCATATATTACTTTTAACTATTCTACGAATGTTTAGAAATCAATGGACAAATTCGTCTCATTTATTCTCGTGGCGGAGTTTCACACGTATCTGTCTGCCGCAAGGCTTATTGGACGTACAACTCGAACTGGTACAAATGTGCTGCAAGGACACGGTCTCGATTAGGATTTCCAGGTACGACATACAAGGCATGGATTTACTTTTCCGTACTCTCGAGATATGTGATTAATTGCGCAATTTCTTTTGATTTATGGTTGGTGATTAAGGTGGACCCCAGTATACGAGTTACTTTCACAAACCGGACCCAAATCCTAGACAAACTCGCCAGATCTGCTGGTCAGCATTTTTGACACTGCTGAGCAATTCCTTCTGAGTGAGCAATTTCGTTGTCAGTTATTTCCGGAATTGGAGTGACGACATCTTGGAGAGAAATTGGCAGTGGTCGGTCTTGGCCAAGAACCAACCAGACTTCCCGACAATAGATGCACCACCAGAGCTGGCGCCAGACTGGCTTTCTACCCCGACAGACTGTGTCTGTTAATATATGTAGACCAATGGTATGAGATAGGCTAATGCATATTCCGTTCGAATACCATGGCCCTGTGCGATCTTCTGTGTTGGAATACCAATGGCTCAACAAAAAAACAGATTGGATGAGAGTGATATTTATCACATTCACATTATAACCACTATTTGCACTACGCATTAGCGGAGTGTTCACTTCAATTTTGCATGGCGCAACGGTTATTTGACAATCTTGTCCCATTCATAGTCCATGTCGTAGAGCGTCTTATTGAATTTAGTATTTGATAACAGAAAATACATTATGTATGTGGCTTACCTTTGCTCTTTGGTATGCAGCACGCTTAAGTGCTAATATTGTTGCGTAAAACTCATCACGGAGCATTGCTTCATTCAATAACTAAATTTACGCAATTAATCAGCCCACTGCACGTTGAGAAACCTGAAGATTAACATATGCTTGCTGCTGCCAGGAACATGCTCCATAGTAATAACAGGCTAACTTGACCCTTTTCATAGTTAGGAATGATGTCATACGCGTCGATTATAGGCGCAAAGGGGGTTGACATGATGAAAGTAAGACTGTATAAGGGCTTCCCGTATGTGTAATGGCGGTAGAGAAAATACACTCTCTATGCGAAGGGTATTCAACATCTTCTGGTTTTAATAATTCGATAGATGGCCTGGAGACAAAAGAGTGCTCATTCTTGGTAGACCTATGAGGCTCACAAATGCCAATGACAAATGCCGGACCCCGCTTGTCACCTGTATTCAAGGGCGAGTGAGATTAATATCAGACAATTTTGCTTATTTTGACGGTGGAAAAAAAAATGGGGAAAGGTTACCTGGGTAGAACGGAACCCCCATAGAAGGACAGTCACTCTGCTCCAGACTGTCTGCGTAAGCGGATGTTTCTTGAGATGGTGCTGGAGAACCCTGAGCACGGGTTGTTCGTGCTAGAATAGCTTCAGGGGAAGCGAAATTTTCTTTATCAGTAACCTTGCTTATCGATGGGCCGATGCCTCCTGTCTCGGCCTGTTCAAGACGCACGCAAGCAGTCTCTAGGGATGGACAACCAGAGCCATCCTCCAATACCGATGTAGGATCGCGCCCACGGCCAATTTTCCGGGACAGACTCGGCGAGTGGGTAGATGAGAGGCGGGTACAGACGACTGGGTATTTCCCAATCGTGTTTGTGACGCAGTCGTCATCTTGCTGCCACCTTCAGCAATACATTGTGACGAGGTCAAGAGTGCCGGGTTCCTTCAGTTTGGTCAGTTTTGCTTTTTTTTGCCTGAAACTTTGAAATGCGAGATTACCAGCGTCGTTTACGAGTCCACACCTCGCATCCAATGCCATATCTGGTACAGTTTGCGCATGGCGGGCCTGACAAGACGATGTTGCATCTTACCTTGCGCTGGTGGCAGGCCTTGCATGCGACATCAGCGCGCTTTGATGAGCGGGTCTGGATGGGGGGGCATCGTCGGCCCAAGACGCTCGCCTGCAGCGCGGTGGTCGTGGGTTGGATTGTTAAAGTGCGCGCCACTCAGTGCCGATAGTGAATGATGCACGCAGGTCTAAGAATGATTTCGCCGAGGAGGTCAGACACGACGTGAAGAAGTCGTGCATCGTCGTTGGCAGACCTCGGTGATACCGACAGTTCCGTTTGGAACTCTAATGGCCCAAGTCCGATTTTGCAATTTACTTAAGCTGCCACCTGCAATATCCAGCCCACGAAATAAATACCTGATAGCCAGTGTTTCTGCCGTCAGAACCCCTCGTTCAAATCCGGGAACAAGGCTCCACTAAGCCGGGCCCACCAAACTCGGTCTTGTCCCAATACAACAACCAAGGGATGTTTGTGACTAGTTATTAGATGGATGATAATGTGACAATGGCCGATTCAAACCATACAAGACAAGTTGAATAAATATAAAGCTCAAAGATTTTGTAGTTTATCCAGCCGACCACGACCAGGATCACCGCATTTGATTATTCCTTAATCTGAAAGTGGCAGGGCTGCATTTAGCATAGTTGTCCTATGAGCAAAGGGTCGTCCCCCATCGACATCATATAAGAAACAGTGGCAAAGACACTGTCCAACTTCACAAATTTGGCGTCGCCTCAACGGCCCTTGGTCAACATGACGGCGAGCTCCTTGAGTATTCGCAAATCCACATTAAAAAAGGCGTTGAACCTCAGAACATTATGGATCGCTTTCGCCTTGTTGAATTTGAAAAGCTTACCCTTCAGCTGGCTTGTTGGTATTTTTTTCTCCTCAACTTTGAACGCACAACTAATCACAACCAAGTTTCGCCTTCTCTGTATCTTCATTCGCTACATGGTCCATCCTCGCCCGAAAAACAACAATTCCCCACGATTTCTCTTCCTTCCCTCCATTAGCGTTACACGTGCTCCTGCGTTAGAATGTGACTGGAATCTGCACAAGTCAAATTCGACTTATTTTACTGACATGGACATGGCTCGGGGTAATTTCTTCCTGGATTTCTTTGGCCAGTTTTACAACCCATTCCCTGGGCCGAAACACCTCAACGTGGTACTAAGTGCAACATGTTGTAATTGGAAAAGGGAAATCAAGCCGTATCAACAATATGAGGTTTGGAAAAGAATTTTATCGTGGGATGAGAAGTGGCTTTACACAATCACACACTTTGTTGTCGCGGACAGCTTCCGGCCACAAGAATACGTGATGCAGCCTGGAAAGAAAGTTGGAAAGCCTAAAGGAGCCGGCAAAAAGGAAACCACAAAGTCTGTCCTCGCTTCATCGGTAAGTAGGTATGTCTTTAAGAACAACTCGCGCACCATCCCCCCCGATGAAGTATTGAGGATGAGTGGACTTTTACCCACCGATAAAGATGAGATGGCAGAGATTGAAAAATCAAGGCTGAATGCACTGTCTATTGGGCGCATGGAATCCGGGTGGGACGCAGTACATGCCTCGTTCAAGCCAGTGGAGTGTGCGCTGGCCCGTTATGCCTAGACACACCTCGATCCCTTACAGGCGGTTTTTCCGTGTGGGCATAAGGGGATTCGGGACAATTATGCCACCGAGAGATGTGACTTGAGTATAATATTTAAACAAATTTCATTGTTCTGTTGGTCAGAGCGAAAAGAGACCAACAACCAAAGTTGTTTAAACACTAATTGTATCTGCCTACGAGCTGCCTGCCTAGGCGCGCGCTCCCACCTGGTCGAGCCTCCTGCTGTTATTTTTTAACCAAACATATATAGAATTTAAGCATATATAAAGAATTATCAAGAGAAGGCTTCTCGAGACCCTTGCTTTCCATCCATAGGTTTCCCTCTCAAGGACTTGCCACAAATAAAACAGGCTGCCATCCCGTAATTTCTTTTTCTTTGGCAAAGTTATCTTCTTCACGATATGATATATCATTTGTCCTTAGTCTGAGTCATTCGCATATTATTCCCCCTTTGGCTGTCAATTGAAAAATGTCACCCAACAGTCGTGCATTTTTGCTCAACCCCGAACTACCTGGAGGTCCCACACCAAACGGTACCCATCAGACTAGTAAATCTACCTGCACTCTATAGTACCCCACGTCAGCTATGGCTGGATTAACTGCTGCCGTTGTAGGTTTCTTTATGACACGGTAGACAGCCCTCGGTCGTTCAAGGTATTGAGCGAGCCTCCGATTCAGCGCTTGTATTCGTAATCCGGCAGATGAACCCAATCTACAAGGAGTCGCATGCTGGTAGACCGTAGACGAGAATACATCTGATACCCGAGTGCAATCCGGGCCAGGATCGCACAGCACAATGCGGGGAGAAAGGCGGGGAAGCCAGATCGATTCAGCACCAGCACTGGGCAGGACAGGCAAGGGCATGTCCCCTGGCGTAACCTATCAAGCACCAGTGTACCCTCTGAATCCCGCGAGATAACGACAGCAGGTGATAAAGTTGGCCAGAGCGCAATAATCTCTCAGTCTCTCAGCGCCTCCTCTTCCCCTCCCTTCCGCCCACATTATGCGCGCCCGGACTAGGTGATGATGGCATCTCCCTTGGCAACTGCAAAGGCTTGGTTGTCATGCGCGCGGTGCCACAAGAGGAAAAAGAGATGCGATCGGGTGCTGCCGTCATGTCGGAATTGCCAGACGGCTCGCGTCAAGTGCAGCTTTCTCGACGATGACAGCCAAACTGCATCTTATCCTATCGCGTACGTTGCCTTCAGATTGCCTCGCTTTGTAGATGATGTCGTTTGTCTTAAACTAACCCTCTTAAAGCTACGTCCGCAATTTGGAAAGAAAGCTGGAGGAATTGGAAAACCAGAGATCCGCAGAGGCGCAAATCTCGCCCCTGGCAGAGGGAGACGCAGCACCCAACAACGACCAGACTATTACCAATTCCACCCTGGCAAATCTATCGGTATCTACTGAAGAATGCATCGTACTTCCACCCACCAACGAGGGTAGCATACCGGACAAACTTCCTGATTTCTCTCAGGAATCACGGATGAACTCGATTCTTCAAGAGCCGCCTCCTTCGTTTGTCGAGGAGCTCAAGACGGTATCGCTTGAAGCTACTGCAGAGCGGCATCTTGGCTCAACTTCTGGTCTCTCTTTTGCGAGGCTCACACAAACCGTCCTTCGGCGACTAACACCGGACAAGGCCGACTTTGTGTTCAGCAATGGCCTCGAAAACGGCAGTGGGCCTCATCTGCTCGACTTTGACTCGCCGTCAGACCTCATCAACTCTTCGTTATTCACAAGCTTGAGCGAATCTGTATCCATCCATCCAATTCTTTTCGGCCATGTTGACTTGGCAGACATAATGGAACCAGATGACGCAATGGCCAGCCTGAACCTACCAACCGATGAATCACACATAAACCGCTTAGTGAATTTTTACTTTGCGCATTCACATACGCTTTATCCCATCCTACAGAAGAAACAGTTTATGGAGACGCTCAAACGTGTCAGAGAGAACCCCCAAGACCTTGCATCACAGTCCCCATTGTGCTTCTTCAGAATATGGATGGTTCTCGCAATTGGATCCACTGCATATTCCTCCGTGTCATTAATGGAGGAATCAGAATCAAGAGTTTATTATAACAAAGCTCTTGAATATTTTGAACCAGCAATGGCATGCGGCGAAATGGTACTAACCCCAACCAAATTCACACAGCCATGGTACATTACTAATGAAGGATTAGGCTGCATTAGAGGTTATTATGTTGCAAGTTTCATACTCCTTCTTTAATCAGCTTGGTCCCAGTTAGTAGCTACTGAAGCCATTTGCTAAACTGCTTTCTGACACTTGTCTAGATACCTGGTTTTTGGTTGGCTTGGCTGCCAGGCTAGCTTTAGGCATGGGTCTGCACACGTCGTCATCGTACGTCGGTGTGCCAGTCGATGTAGCACAGAGACGCAAGCGGGTGTTCTACTCTATTTACATGATGGATCGGTAAATATCTCAACTCCATTTTTCTTGTATTTGATAGAATCCCGCTCGGCTGACTGACTCATTCGAAGGGTGGTATCAATCGCTTTGGGTCGTCCGTTTGCTCTCCATGACGACGATATCGACGTTTCGGTGAGTAAATCTACAGCTTACATGTTTTTTTTTTTTGTTTTTTTCAAATGCCTGATGAACTAAACATATGTTATGTAGCCGTTTGCCGATGCGGATGATGAAGATATTGGAGCTGACAGTATACAACCACAAAATTCTCTCAGGCCAAGTTTAATGGCTGTTCCATTACACATTCTTGCGCTCAGAACACTTGCGGGGAAAATTGCGAGACAAGTTTATTCAAATCGACAAGCAGCCAGTTACAACGAACAAGAGCGAGAGCAGATACTCCAGTCCCTCCACAAGGAGCTCCTCGATTGGCGTCGCAACATGCCATTCCCAATTCCGGACATTGATAACCAGGTGCCACATTTATCCACCAGCTGGTACGACTTCAACTACTATACTCACCTTGCAATGATTTATCGGCCATCGCCTCTATTCCCGGTCATGGATCGTAATCGGGTAAAAACACTCGAGGATGCCGCATCCATGTCTCTACGCCAGGCATTCAAAATGCATCGACAAGGTCAATTTGCATACAACTGGCTCAATCTCCTGTCAATATTTACTTCAACACTATCCCTTATATATTCCATCACGGCTCAGCCTGATAATCTGATGACTGTCCTCAAGGAGACGAGAGCCATCGACGATCTGGATTTAGCTATTGAACTGTTTGACACTTTGGGCGTCAAGTTTTCGGCGGCTCAGAAAATTCGACGAATGATGGCAGAGATCTCTAGGCGCTACAAAGATTTACGGTCCTCTTCAAATGAAGGAGGGAATCTCCTAGGATCTGAATGAGATGGCAAGGACTTTATGTATTATTTCCCATTAATGACAACAATATTTATCACGTACTCTCTCTCATATGCACCGTTCTTCGTTTTAAATGTAAAGATAGTTAACTGGCAAAGTGCCGGTAATGTCAAGGCGCCAACTGACCGTCTAGGAGTGCCTGTTTCCGCCAGGTCAGTCACATGAATGCCGCCACCTTTACCACCTTGTTCAAATTTCTCCACTTCCATGATTCAAATCCACACTAATCATTCATGATGTGCACCAACATATTGACATTGTCTCCAAATGCCTTGTTGGTTCATTCCCAGTACATTCAGGCTTTAAATAGCCACATCAAATCTCCTTCTTCACTCCCAAGGCAAGCCTCAGGAAGCAATGAAAAATAAATACACGCCTGTCAGACGTCCATCGACACCCACCCTGGACGCGCGCCCGAAGGCAGACCGCAAACAGGGTCGAGATCATCAAGAGGAATGCATCTCTCTATACAGCCACGACACGAGGTCGCGCCGCCATCCTTGCGGACAGAGCGAGAGGACCAGAAAGTATTCACTCTAGGGTATCGAGGATATACACTCATCAACCAGGGTGGGATCTGTGGCTCTTTTAGGGAACCAAGAGAAGGTCGAATACTATAGAAATGATTCTCCTGCGGAATGGGTTAGCGGGTGCTCGTGTGAAAGCGAAGGTGTCAGTCCATGGCCAAATCCCTATTGGAACCTCGTGTGAATGTTCCGCAAGGGTGAATGAATGGATTGCCACCAGTAGGGGTGAACATACTGAAGTATTGTCGACGTGAAGAAGAAAAGAAAAAAAATCCTAAACTGCGGCGGGATTCATGGTGTTTTATACGGAGAAGAGTGGGTCTACAATCACCTCGCTTAAACACCAGCCTCTGAAAATTCTGACTAGCAGAGTTTTCCTGTCCCTGGCAACGCAGGCAACATGGAATTGCCCGAGGAAGAAAAAGTTTTACTGCATTGTAACGGAGACAAGTGGGCCAAAGAGATTGCCTTGGTCAAAGCTGAGGCGCTTCATTTCTGGCCCGTCTCGCGATTACTTACTCGCAAGCCACATGTTGTATTGTCACTTGTCCGTGACGACCTGTTTGGGCACGTCACTAATAACCAAGCCCCGTTGGTTTTAATATACCAAATTCTACACTGCATGTTTAATATCCCAAGTTGAGAGGGGAAAACAAAGGACTTGCATTTTTTAACAGCCAAGACGTGCATGTACGTAGTTTGATTTTCGATTTTGGGACCCATCAATCACGGATCCAACTAAAGCGTCCCCACTGTCGCCTCCGCCATGTCCCCATTTCCAGTGGACGCTAGAGCGCCTCAAATTTGATGAGACAGGTATGTTCCTATAATGTGCCAGAATCAATATTAGCCAACGACAGATTAGATGTAGTGTACTGCGTATGCCTACCCGCATCTGGGAGAACCTCTCGTCATGGAAGACCTCAAATCGAGCAGTAATTCCGGGTGTGATTCCTTCAAACCCAGGAGCAATGGAAGTTTGATATTTTTGGTATACTGCTGCGACAAGTGTCGTCATCTCTGCCATTGCAAGACTTTTGACAAGTCAGCCCAGCCATTTCAGCACCAGAGTAACCCCTACCCTAGATCACAGCACACGGCAATATGTACATCCATGGACTTGGTGTGGGGTAAAGACAACTTACTGCATGCCAATGCACATTCGTCCACCGCTCGAAAAGGCCCAGAACCATCGATTCATTTCGGTAGCTTGGGGACCCAACCACCTCTCGGGATTAAAGGTCAAGGGATCCGTGAATACGTCCGAGTTGCGGTGGAGAGTGTATGGAGCCATTCCCACCGTGGTCCACGAAGGGATTTTGTAGCCGTCAATGATGGAATCAACCGGAATGGATCGCGGTTCAGAGGCAGACAAGGGCGCGTACAGCCTCAATGTTTCTTTGATGATGGCGTTTAAATAAGTGCACCTGTCACTCACACTAGCCTTTGGGAAGCCATGCTTGCTGAGTGATTCTGGCGGCACCTCAGATATTTCCTGCCTCAACTTTTCTTGGAACCCTCTATTCTTGGGCTGAGAGAGTGACCAAATCAAAAACATCAGTGTATCACTCGTGGTGTCAATCCCAGCGAGGAAATGGTCGGCCAGCTCGGATGCTTGTTCATTGTCATCCATGCCGTCAACCTTTTGGGTGTGGTGATGTTTCCAGAGACTGTTAATAATGGCGCTGTCTAGATGGCTTGAGCGTCAGTGTCCCTCTATTACTCAGTTCTGACAGCGGTTGGCCAATGCCTTACCGTATGATTGATACTGCGACTTGTCTTTTGGGACATGCAGCATCTCGGCCCGAAATCGCTGATAGGCTTGGAGCGCAAACTCCCGGATGCCTGTATAGGTCGCAGGCTTTTGCATAGGGAGCATGGGCTTTACAACCGCCCCCATCAAGTCGGTACGAGTGTACAGCCACTTTGTGAACCGAGGCAAGTGAACAGAAAACCACGAAAGTCTTCGCCGAGCTGGGTCTAGAATGTCGCTAATCAATGCACGATGGGCCTTTGAGCCTTCCATCGCCGACGTCGACCCGTACTTGCCATATAAGAACTCGGTGATATTGTCTAACGAGTAATAGTGTAGCGTGTTGAAGATCTCACTTATGTGTTCAGGTTCGGAATCAATTAGATCCAGGTACTTTTTCGTCTTTTCCTCAACAATGCTTGTCATTGGCTCCTTGAGCATAGCCGACTTTGAGTAGGCATGAGACAACAGCTTTTTCCGTTGCCCGTGCTCATTTGGTGAGTAAAAAGTAAACAGGTTCTGCCTGCCATACACGTCAAACATGCGGTAAAAGCTTGTTCTTCCATATCCGCTGCCGGGCCCGTAGATGGTTCGTAGAGCAGACAAGCTGTTGAAAGACACCTCGCTTGGTCCAATGCGGACAACAGGACCGTACTTTTCATGCAATTCATGGATGGTACGGGTGCGGGTACCTCTCCAATCCTCGTATGCAAGCCGCCATTTCGTTAGGGCGAATGCTTTGGGGCCCGGGACTTGGCTCAGGGGACTAAAGATGAGAGGATGGAGGAAAAAATAATTGACCAAGGAAAGTGCCAATACGATTAGGGCGATGACAATCAACAAGGAGGCCATATTGAGCGTGGGTTAGATACTCAAACTGAAGAGGGCTCGGCTCCAGATTGTATCGGGCCTGTTAATATGTAACTAAATGAGGGGTGCGGTGGGTGAACTGAACATTCCGCTGGCCACGCCGGCCGATCCTATTGGTATGCGCATGACTCTGACGTACATACAAAGTTGATATGGGTTCGTTCACTAGCGCCAATTCGGCCATCACGGCTGTGTTTCGGCGGGTCCGACGGCACTCAAGTGGGATTGGACAGAAATAGACAGACATTCAAGGTGCTCGCAATTGCTGAATATGAATAAAACCTGGAAACTTTCCAAAAAGGAAAATTCTGAATTGACAATCTAATAAATTGGATTCTCTAACATAATGGTAGGGCAGGATGAAAATTAACCGCCCATCTACGGATATACTAGTTAGATGATTTAATCAATCAAGCAGGGCGCAGGTTGTTACAAGCGGCAAGATGGGCATTTTCTATTTTATTGGGACAGACCCTGAGCGACAAGGAAAACATCTCGTTGATAAAAAGAACTCTAATGGTCCTGGTGTTGGGGGTTATCAGTGATGAACCCTGGTAGTTTCTTAGAGCAATTGTGATAATGGTGCGCTTATGAAACACGTGGTGCATCATGGGGTTTAAAAGCTACCAAACAATCCCATGTTTATTAGAAAGACCCGAGTTTTTTTTTGGGTTGTTCAACGAGAAGCGGCAAAAACTGAGAGTAGCTTTCTCTGCTATGTTGCTTGGAAGAGTAAAGTTAGTTGTATGGCACGGGGCTGCGTTTGCAATGCCTCTGGTTGTATCCAAATTACGGACGGAGAATGTGGGTTTCTCCATTTCTTGTACCAAAAGTCTGGCAACTTTGAAAATGTATCGCCCAGATGTAGCCGAAAATCTCACCAACTATAGTATAAAAAGATGGAATAAGATTTTGATCTATATTTAATGTACAACCTTATTATGAGAAGCTTGGCATATTTATTATTATACCTATTCCATGACTTTGCTAGACTTTTAACACGTCATTATACGATACCAAATCACCCGGTTCCTCCAAATACTGAAGCGGAGAGCCCATCTATATCATAAAATTGCCCCCAAACTAATCTCATGTACAAAATTCTATTGCACGGCAATCGTCGGGAAGAAAATTATTTTACAGTGAATTATTCCAAGATCCTTCTATAAGTTATACAACACCCTCGTCTCGCTAGCCTTGAAAAAAGCGCGAGTCTGCTTCATCAACTCCAACCAATGACCTCACCTCGTTGCTCAACCTTTGCAATTCTTCAGCCACCTGGCCAGTGACTAGCGCATACGCATAGAGCACCGCATAGTCCTTTTCCTCCACCGTGACGCCAAAGGTACCGCCGCTGCTGCCCCCGGCCTCGTATGGTGAGCGGGATGAATATTCCTTGCGAAGTTGGAATATTTTTGCAAGCAAGTTTTCTCGCGCCACCACAATGCTCAGTGTTGCATCAGAAAGTGGGTACTCCAGCATCATAGAACTAGCTAAAACCTCAAAGGCGTGACAGATGTTGTCGCACAATGCGGCACGTTCCCGTGCTGTATACTGAAGCAATATCTTCTCCGCGTCTGTCAGATTGCCCTTGCGGTATGCCACAAGGCTCATGGCATAAAAGCCATCCAATATTCGATTTGTTCCGCTCAACATGCGTCCATAAGCCTCCATTGGAAATGGGCCTACAAGATCAAACTCTGATGCTGCCGATTGTCTCAAGCCCTCGAGTTTGGCGGCTTGTCTCTGCATAGCCACTTGCTCGCCGGACTTGAGATAACTCTTTGCGCCTTGGCTCTGGAAAAGAACTGCCAGAGGTCCTCTCTTCCAGATTAATCCCATCTGGAGATGGAGCATAGCGAGTCTCTCTCTGAACTTTCTACGGCCAGAGATGGGCCAGATAATGCGGCAGACAACGAGACCCCAAAGAATACCTGCAGTGACCGCAATAGCACGGTGCTTGGCAATCTCTACAATGTCCGGATCCTGTCCAATCTCCTCAGTGTCATCATTGTTGTCATTCATCTTCTGGCTTAGACTGTACGCATACAGGGTTGAAACATTGTAAGCCAGCAAAGTGATGCGGCCCAGAGGCGCTTGGCCTCGAACCACGATGAAGTAAAATATCAACAGACTGGTCATCCAGCCCACTACCATCAACAGAAGCGCGTTGCCAAAGCTGACCTTCCAGTTGATGATTGAGAACCCGCACCCGACAAGTGTGCCAATGAAACGAGACCACCCGGTGGTGTTGGAAGCACCGACAGTCATTGAGCAGACAATCATGAATGACAACAGGCCCCATTCGCCACGCCACCTGCTGTAAACGTCGCGTGTCTCTTCGATAAAAGCAAACATGGCCCATATAGCTGCGCCGATACCTACTTTTAGTCCAAATTTAACTGTTTCAAGTTAGCAATCAAATCCCAACGCGAGAGTAGGAGCGAACAAACGTACTATCGTCCCTGGCTAATTTTCTGAATTGTCTCAACAGCTTCCGCAGTGTCCAGGCTGGGACTTCTCGGACAGAGGTTGGAGTGTGCAGGACCCTAGAGCTTCGCCTCTCCGCGAGTAGAGTAGGAAGGCCGTGAGACTTGGTTTGCATTGGCACCGGAGACATCAACCCATCGGCCTCCAGTGACTCGGGCTGCCAAAGAACCTTTCTCTCGTCAGCATCTGGCACTCTCCACCATATGAGCCACCGCCAACTCCGCCTCTGATGCTGAATGACATAATCGAGGTTATCCAAGATGTCCAAGTATTTCAAAACTTCATCTCCTAAGGACTGGAAGGTGAAGGCGAAATGGCCACACGCGGCTGCCACTTCTTCTAACTCTGCTTGCATCGCCTCTGAACCGTCACTGTTCATCTCGATGTGGCCATAAAGTGCTTTTAGGGCTTCGGTACGTGCGTTGTTAAAAGACGCCAATGAATCGGCGAGGCCCAGTCGTAAGTCGTCGCTGATGCTGATCTCGGAGTTTGGAGCCTCACCGAATGGTGTCTCGTTCAAAACTTTGCAGAGGCGTTGTCCCAATGAAGCTATCGATGGCCCAATCGAGGCAACGAATAGTTCAAAAAGATCTGGGCGTGAGAACGTTGTTGTGTCTGTATCGGATGAATGAGGAGAAGCTTGTGTATCCCTATCCCCCAACAGGGCTAGCTGGGTATGAGCCGCATTTCTTAGTCCACCAAGGGATTGAGCAAGCATTTCCATGGACCCAGCAACTGATCTCTCATTGTAGTACACTGCTTCATTGCCGAGAAAGTAGTGCTCAAACTTTGCCTCCCTCAAGTCCGTCATCATTTTGGTGAATGAGGTCCGGTAACCAGTCGAGGCTGCCATGAACTTTTCAGGAGACATTTCGCTTTCTGATGCGCCCGTGCAACCATTAGCAATGAGAGAAAGCATCTCTGCGAGCGAGAGGGATACCCTGCTCATTGACTTTCGGAGGGACTGGCGTGCAGACTGTGGCCAGATGAGTAAATTTACCGCTGCAGTCGTGGTGATGCCCATGATGAGAATCTTGAAAACCTGGGCGACTTTTTCATTTGAGAAAACGTTGGAGATGACATGGTTCTCTTTGGTGACGACACCGATGATAGCTATGGAGGCCAAGGTGCTCCCGACGTTGACTAGGGGATTTGCCATTTTCTGCTTGACCCAGCCCATCAGCCCAAACCCGCCCCCGATGAAGACAACGACCACGAGGACATGCGCCAACGCCACCATCTTCATTCCCGAGCCGACCAGCAAGGAGGTGGCCATGGAAAGCACAGAGATGAGCTGAGCATATGCGACGGCAACAATGGCAATCATGATGGCCTCAATCATGGAGCCTGCAGACCGGGCCGGGTGGAAATAAACAGTGATGGTCGCGACAACATGTTTGCCGTCTGGTTTTCCGAGGAAGTTGGACAGCGGTGGTGCAAATGTTGCCAGGCTCCCGATGGTGTAAGCAATGGTGCATTTCAAGACCTGGCGGCCGTCGGATGAGTCGAGCCAGGCACGGAAACGAGAGGCCGTCGACCTGATGCCATGGTAGGCTCTCCGGATGAAGGTGTGCGCTCTCCCTTGGGTGCTGCCCAGGCCGCCGGCGGGACTCGATATCCTTGACCGCGCGTAGTCTGGGACGGCCTCCGAAGACATATGGGCGAGGCTGCGAGGTTTTGGTTAGCTCACTGCAGCCGCGTCGGAACAGGCGGATATAATGTGCGGGATGGGGTGATTGGTCGGGTACCCTTCTTGGCCTGCCTCTGCAGGGACTCTTGCGCTGCGCAAAGGCGAATTCGAATCGTTTATCGACCAAGATATGCGCTTCGTTCTATGTCACCCATCATGCTGTCATGAGGTTCAAATTTGTTGGCCCAGATGACGTTTTTTTTTTTTTTAGACCCCCGCATTCAGTTAAGCTCAGTCCGCGTGCGTACGTGCGTACACCTTATGCCCATTCTTCCATCATGTCCTAGGAGCACCCCAGCTTCCCCTTAGCTTCCTCTTACTCAGCAATCTACTGGTTGGCACTTGTAGTCAGGTGGTTGTTTGACCAGGTGCCTGTCATCACTAGGCAGATATCACCAGATAACGTACCGGTGCTAAGCGGAAATGATAGTGGCATTTGCTCCTTGATATCGCTCGGCCTTGCCTTGAGGTAATTCTTTATCAATTTGCCAATGCCAGCACTTTACTAATGCATCATGTCTGGTATGCGTTGAAATTTATCATACAAAACACCATAAATGTTTTTTTGGGTGGGAATATTGTAAGAGGATGCAAGTTGAAGGATCGATCACCCAGCGTTTTATTCGCAAACGCTCCCATACCCCATCGTCAGCGGCAGGCGACCATTGACCATTGACCATTGATACTAGTGTAGTGACCCACGGGGGGGCGAACGCCCGCAAATATCAAACGAACGGTGGGCCAATACAGCGCTAGTCTGCTAAGAGTTAGTGTCGTAATGGTTGACAGCGACGACTTTTTGTCCATCCCTTCATCAAGTTTGAGACGATTAAAGCCATCTCATGCATGAAGTTTATTGCCAAAATTCGCGCCAATTGCTATGTTTAGGTCGCGGCAGGGAGATTCACGTTGGAATGAGAAATATTTTTCCGTTTCTTTTGGTTGGACCGTTTCATCACCTGAGAACATTCAATGAGTATGTGCTCTCAATAAAACGAGGTGATTCCGAATTATCAGTTCCATGTTTCGTCCGCCCGAGAACGACCCCTCCACGTTCACAGCTGCTCTCTCCTCAACCTGGCTTCTACACATCCGCCAGGGACCCCGGCCACACGCCACGTTTTGACGAGTTCAAGGCCCGCCGCCTCCAGCATCTTCTGGAAGCCCTCCTCAGTTCGTTCTTTGCCACCCATGGTCATGACGGCTTGGTCAAGCACAGCAGAGGCAAAGTCAGCCTCCCCGACGCGCGGTGCGAGGACCATTTCACAAATTAGGACCCGCGAATCAGACGACATGGCTTCGGCAAGGTGAGTAAGAATTCGAACTCCAACGCCATCAGCATAATCGTGCAGAATCATTCGCATAAAGTAGGCTTTTGCCCCTGCAAGTCATGTGTCAGTTGATCTTGAAGAAGAGAATTCGTAACATCAAGACTCTACCTTTAATCGGCTGTTCAGTCATGAAATCATGAGAGAGAAGCTGTACGCCAAAAGGGAGGGTCGACTTGGAATTGGCCAACTCAATCATTTCGGGTCGTTCCTGTAACATGCAACGCTTGGGTGAAAGATCCGGGTGGGCCTCTAAAATCTTCCCGAGGACAACGCCTTTGCCACCTCCCACGTCTACCAATTCCAGGATACCTTTGGCATCGTCTTCTGGTGAGTTTTTGAGGGTGCTAAAGTCGAAATGTCCAGTGACGGGAATTGCAACATCGATGCCTGCCATCCCAGTTTGGAATGTTTGCAGCCTCTCTGGATGTTGCATCATAATTTGCCATACCGGCGTTCCTTCTTGCTTGTAGTAGGCAGTGTATGGGTTTTTTGTTGGGTCATCAGGTTCTGCAAATTCACCCCTTGATACGAGATAGTCATCAAAGTTATGCATGTGCTTGAACCATTCGTCATACCTGCATAATGTAAGCAACTTCCTTTTTGAGGTGCATATTTAACCTGCATTGCCAAGAATAAATGTCCTGGAGCGGGTTTGTCGAGTATATAGGCAAGAGAAAACTTTGTGTGCTTGTACTCGCCACCATTTGGCTCAGTTTGATCCAGAAACCCAGTCGCAACTATGCACGGTCTTAATAAACTGGGTAGCGTTTATAGCATTGGGCGAGATTTTCACCTAATATACGACCCATGCGCTCTAGTAAGGCGATGTTAGCAAAGTTGATTGACATCAGAGGGGCTTATAGACCTACCTAAGAGTGAGTCTTGGACACTAGTGGCTTTGGAGAGGTTTCGTATGGATATAGATCTAGTTACAGGGATTGCATCCAGAACTTTGAGCCTCATAAAGGTACGTATAGCAATGAGCTCTGCCATCTATTGGAAATAAACTGTGAGAAATTATGCGCAGGTGAGGGGGCGTGGTTTGTGACTGGACTTTTAATGATTGGTCGTGGCGAAGAACTGAAGTCAAAGAGCTACAAGCGACTACTTACACACAAACCATGGTAGTTGGGTGCCTGATCGGGCGTGATGAGTGCCTGGGTGAGCTTCCTGGCCTTTTCGAGGACATGGACGCGGGACATGTATCCATCAAGGCCCGGGGCATCGGAGTACGTCCGGGCGGCCTGGTTAAGGCTAGCGACGAGGTCGTCGAGCTCCTGCTTACTAGGGAGAGCCATTAGAATCGAAGCTCAGCGGATGTGCAGGGTGGGTGTGTGCAGGTGAGGTGACGCCTATATTACACCAGTCAGTCGTTGATTCAGAACGACAAGAGGCATCGAGGGGCAAAACAAATCTGCAAAAACGTGGGCTTGAGTTGGTCCTCGGAAATTCCAGCAACCGAGGAAGTATCCCTGCTGCCCATGGCAGGGTCTAGTCGTGGGACGCGCGCAAATCACGCCATGGATGCTGGGATGCTATGCTTGTCGCGGTCTAGCCCCCGAATAATGAACGGTGACCAGGTATACTTCCAGTTCCTGTTCGCCAGAGCCCGCAATGAGGCTTTAAACTAGGATATCCATAGCCAGATCCCGTTGTAAACCCACTCTCCAAGTCTCCGAATCAATCAAGGTATGAAGTCTATCCAACACTCGACTAGTTGTGTTGTAAATTGACGCTAGACGAGCGGTCCAATACCCTCCTCGTTGGTGCCAGTTGAGTTGCAGACCTTAACGCGTGACGCTGATTGACAAGCATCCATTAACCGAACCTTGAATGGTATTTAGAGGGTGTATGTTCTTGGATTCCAGTATATTTATTTATTCTTTGCGTATTTGTATCGTTTCGCAATTAGCCGTAAACCGGCGAGGTGCTGCATTGCGAATCTTTGTATTAGCAAATTAAATCAATCATTCCAATTCTGCAATTGACTAAAAGCAACAGCCAATTCAGCCAGTTTCGCTACCCAATTGGTCACATTATGCAACTACACTGGAACAAACAACACAAGAACTAGCTCTAGACATTCAACATTCATCAAGAAAGCCCACCGGATTCAACCCGATCTTCGGTTGGTCTAGAAATTCAAAGATGCGTCAACCTCGTTGCTGTACGCCAGTTTATTCAGAAAGCGAGTCCTGGTCTCTAATCGGGCATATTCTTTCAGCTCAGGCAAGTCTTCTCCATCTTCATCATCGTCCGGCTCAAGTTTCGTGGCTATCACTTTGCATTCGAACTATATCCGCCTCCCGTTGCTCGAGATGACGACAATTATTTTCCAGTACGGATAGATATGTGAAGACATAAGCATGTCTATATTGTCTTGCCCGCAACCCTCTGGTCTTTGTTACAATGTTTATAAAGACCAGTAACTGCAGGGATTCTTTAATATTGGTGCTGCAAACCAAGTCACCAGCGCGCCTTGTATTTGATGTTTATCTTTTCGTTGGGCCTTTTCTTTGTCCTTGATACGCTTTCTATTGGGCCTCATCAAATCTTTGTAGATATACTTTTGATGCCATTTCCATCGTTATTTTCACATTCATTTTGTTTGTTCCCTGTTTCTTTTCATTTTAAAGTCATGCTGTCATATTGGCACTTGTAACCGCCATCCTTTAGGTGGGCTGGGTTTATTATGTATCGCCTCCGTTGTTGTCTTCCCTACCAAGAAAATCCCCATTCAAATTCATCAAGTCACATTTTCTATCCACATCTATGAATTACAAATACCTGGTGGGGGGTAAAAAGTGAATCATAGTACAAAGGTTAAGAATGAGTGTGTACACAATCGAGGCTCCTTTGCAGCTTTTACCAATGTGAGATTTGTTTACACATGATATTTAGCTAACCGGTTCCACCTCAGACTCTCCCAAGTTCTTTTACATCAAGTAGGAATCAAGAAAACAACTTGAACCGCATTGTAATCCTACAGGTAACCCCCACGAAAGATGGCATATGTTTTAACAAGGACAAATGCCCAATTTATTCGATGCAAACAGCTATTACGTACAAACTCTGGTTCCACGCAGAGAGGCCTATCAATCACTCGGAAATGATAGAGCTACGCTGTTGTTGTGGGTAAGTATTATGTATTCACCGGTGTCTAAAGTTACATTTGTATGCATTTCTGGTTCGACAAAGATAATGACCATGTTGATAAGAATGGGTGCGTCGAGATGCACAGGGAGACCAGGATCACCATCTAAAGGAATTCAGTAGGGCGCGCCCTCCTACAATATGTACAAGATAAGCGACAAGAGTCGCCAAGGGGCATGATAAGAGGCATGAAGAGGGCCCTGACACCGGCGTTCCGAGATGCATCGGGTCGTCGGAAAGGTCGTCGGAGGGTCGCCAATAGCCCATTGAAGCAGCCAGGAAAATTATTTACCGACAATAGCTGACTAAAGCAAGTCGCAACTTTTAGTTTATATGCCGCAGGCTGGAGCAACGCTTGTCATGTTTCGTAAATAGGCCGAACGGAGCATCGGGAGTACGCAACCATTTCGTCTAATTCCAAACCACCGGAAACCAGATTTAAGTGTCGATCCTACATCTATTTGGGAAAAAAGACTCAGCCGAACTTTTCCTCATTCCCGGGAAACAAAAGATCCAAATGGTAGGGATTAGTTGTGGACCATGTGCTTTGCGCCTTAAACTAGCCCTTCGATGTCCAAGATAAGCTAGATAACGATAGCGCAACGTTCCCAAAAAGGTAGCAGACGCGTTTCTCCAGCTTGATAAGAACGAGCCTTGAATAGTTTGCCGACGAGTTGCGACACACCACCAATCGTGCAGAAGACTACGAATCCACTTGGACAGAAGACGCATCCGGGGCCGAAGAAGTTCCCCGTCGGCTTGTGGGGATGGACATGCTTCCCCTCGTGCTTATCGCCCTGGCTCTTCTAGCACACAGTCTAATTCACAGCGCTTCTTAGTATTTTTAATAATCCTCCAAAAAAAAATTCATCCGTCGAACGCGGGCCGGCCGACAGGCAATTTCACCACTGATCAATGAGACGAGCACGTGGTGTGGAGGACGCCGGCGGTTTTCGCTTGGGCAGATCGTCCTGTAGTTCGTATCTTTGAAGTGGGCGCAAACTCCATTTCCAAGTGGCTCAACCCAGCCTTTCACGGTTCGCTATCGGTTGTCAGTTAACCTCCCGAGCCAATACAACCTGGCTACTTTTCAACTCGTACAACTTACCCCAGTCTGATCGAGGGTGATGCAGTATAGCAATTACGTAACTGAGGTATTTGAGCGTTGCTTGAGTGTATTTGGTCTTTTACAGTTGCTCCACGGCGGAAGACGGATGGACGGCGGTATCGGAACCCTGGCTCAGCCGAGTTTCCTTGGAAATGGGAGACAGATGACTGGTGGGCTTTATGGGACAATTGCCCTGGTTATCGGATGAAGGAGGCATGTTCGAAATTGTATAAAGAGTTCACCTAGCTCCCCCTTTCTTACTATTTGGTACAGCAGGATAGCCTCAACTTTCAGAGTCAGCTTAATAACAACAGCACAATTCTGACGTTATGGCTCCATTAGTGTCAAAACTTCTGGCCATGGCAACTGCCTTGGCTGGCGTTTGTGTCGCTCAACCAATCGTTGGTCAATCCATCTCCTTTCAGGGTCCCTTCGATGTTGAGCAGGGTGGTCTCCACAACATCCACGTGGAGTACCATGAAGATATCAGCGGAGAGCTCACAGTAGCCTATGGCTCCTGTGATATGGAGTCGCTCACCCATGCCTACCATCACATCGGGAGCACGCATATTGGCACCCACCCGGCCGCCAAGCGCCATATTGACTGGGAGGAGCAGCGGCCTACCAAGTTCGTCTGGATTGTCCCGGCCGATGTTTCATCCGGTTGCCTTCACGCCTTTGTTGATGACAAGCTCATGGGGAGGTCGGTGCAATCAAACATCAAGGGGAAGAAGATGAGGCGCCGAGCGACTCTGTCCGATGTGGCGGAGCCATTGGGCGCCTGGTTTGATGGTGTTGAATACATGAAGCAAAAGGAGCCTGGTGATGTTTTTGTCGCCACTACCAAGAATAAGACATTTGGTATCATTGGTGCTGGCATGTCTGGTCTTATGACATCTGTAAGTCCGAATCGCGGTTGTGTAATTGATGTGCACACACGTTTTGCAGATATTTAAACTGACACTTTGTATAGCTCATGCTAGATTCCGTCGGAATTCACAACTGGAAGATCATTGAGGGTTCAAACCGCCTGGGAGGCAGGGTCAGGACAACCTATCTCAATGGAACCAAGCCAGAGGACCATCAGTATTCTGAGCTTGGCCCCATGCGATTTCCACTCAGCGTCAAGGACACGGATACAAACGAAACCTTTCCCATTATGGACCACCGCATGGTCTTTCAACTTGCCGATGTGCTCAATGATCTGAACTCTGGCAATGATACTCTCCAGGTCAACTTTATTCCCTGGATTCAGAGTAGCCCCAACACCCCCTCCAGCAGCAGCGGGGAAACAGTCTACTCCAACGCCACGGCCGTGGCCGAGGCCGAGAAGGCTCTTAAAGACCTCAAGGGTCTTACATTTGAGAAGATGAAGTTCTACGCCAAAAACGTTTTCAAGGCACACAAGCAGGCCATTGAGGAAGGCCTTTTCGACTTTTCCGAGGTCGAGTATCTCCGCTATGTCATGAAAACAGACCTCAACGTTACGGATGAAGTCGCCTCCACAGCAACAACGTCGGCTATGTGGGAATACGATACTGTGTACTTCTTGGCCAATGAGTGGAGCACCATTGACGGCGGCCTTAGTCGCCTCCCTTCTGCCTTTGAGAATTTGGTCAAGGGCCGAGTTCTCTTCAACTCCAAGGTTCACACTGTGAAGTACAATGATGATGAGACTCTTAGCGTCTCCTACCGCCCATCCGGCCAGGACCCCCGAGAGGTCGAATCAAGCACTGAGAAGTTTGACTACCTGTTCAACTCCGTCCCATTGAACCTCCTTAGATTCTGGGACCTCCCCGAGTACTCAAGTTTGATGAGGCGAGCTGTTGACAGCTACAACTTTGGGAACTCGGCCAAGGTTGCCATTCAGTACGAAACCCGATTCTGGGAGCACCTTGATGCTCCTATCTACGGCGGGTGCGGTAGTGTGAGCCATCCCCTTATCGGCTCCATCTGCTACCCTCCTTTCAACATCAACAGCACTGGCCCCGGTGTTTTGTTGGCTTCCTACATTTCGGGTACTAGTGCCGACGCTGCTTGTGCCATGTCCGACAAGGAGCATGTTGCATATGTCCAGAGGGCCGTCACTGAGATTCACGGCCAGGTTGCTGAAGACAACTGGACTGGGAACTGGGCTCGTCAGTGTTGGAAGAATGACGAGTTCCATGCCGGCTCATGGGCCTCTCCGCTCGTGAACCAGCAGAACCTTTTCATCCCTGCCTTCTGGAGAACCGAGTTCAACACAGTATTCATTGGTGAGCATACAAGCTATACTCATGCATGGATTTTCAGTGCCCTGGAGAGTGCCGCACGCGGTACCGTGCAAATGCTGCTCGATCTTGGGCTCGTGGATGAGGCCAAGCAAATCACGGAAACGTGGATGGCGCGATGGATCTCTGTTTAATAGATTATTATAAACGAGTCAAGGTCTTGAAATGAATGAATATATGACATTGAATGTTTAGTCTCATGCTCAATCCCAACCATTTTAGTTTTGTTACCATTTGAGAGTGTCCCATGCTTTGACTGTTTAACAGATGCAAATTCCCGTGAACTCGCCCATTCAATCTTCCTGCCATTGTAGGTTTCTCTCCCTTTTAGTCAATAGAGGGCTTTTTGGGTTTATGCGGTTCCAGTCGTGAGCGTCCAAACAGGCTTGTCGCGAAGCGAGGACGCCAGGCCGGGCCCTCTCAACCACAGCATCTTCATACCCATCCAGAGCACTTCTTAGTGTCTCAAATTCGACGGTTTGAGAGAGGCATGGCCCCAAATGCTCCGCAAAATCAGACACGTCGACAATTGCATGATTGGCACCCTCTCCTCGGTCTTGGCACGCCAGTTAGTTTGTCTCATATTGCAGAAACCATGAACAGGGAAACTTACACATGGACATCGCATGCAATGCGTCTCCCATGAGAACAGCACGCCCGTTTGAGCGTAAGCCAATTCTGGGCGCAAAGTCATGTGGCTCCAGATGCTTTATCTCCTCGTGTTTCGGAATATTGCGGGCTATTGTGTGAAATGGCTCAGCCCACTCCTCTGCAAAAGCCTGGATCAAGCTGTGTTTCTCCTCGTTGGTTTCTGGGACCTCGAGTGGAGCAGACCTTCCCAAGAAACCCTCTCGATATGGCCATGAGATACACATCTGGCAAGCATATTTATCCGTGCTGTCTTCATTATTTCCCGGAACATCGAGCACTGTAATCATTAGTGATTGTCGACAAGAGGCAATATCGCAACATACCGCTCAAGTATATGAAGGTGTTGTTTCTGGAGGAAGTGCCTTGTGAGAAGAATGGGTCAAGCTTCCTGATGGGACTCATTTGTTCCGGCGAAAGGTACATCTTGAGCCCGAGCAATCGGATGGGGATGCTGAACATTTCGGGCTCATCGGGGAAAACCGCATGTCGAACTTGAGACCCAGCACCATCGCATGCAACTAAGAGACATCCATCAGCCGTAGAGCCATCATGGAATGTCGCTGTGATGGAATCATTGCTCTGGTGCAGCTCCCGGAACCCCTTCCCCCACTAATAAAAAAAAAGTCAAGGTGCGTCAGTATTAGCCACCTAGTGCAAGTGAGACATGCTTAACGTACCTCAATGTCAATGCCGGTCGCCAGTATTCTTCTGAGTCTCTCACGAGTGACTCTAATACGGAGCGCTTCGGGAGCCTTGGGTGTCGCAAACTTGAGTTCGCCTGTGCCGAGGTCATAGAATGGAAATGCGGTTGACGCGCCGTTCTCAACAGCCACTCTATCGACATAGGCGCTAGGAAGCTCCCGAACCAGATCTTCTGGGAGCAACGCGCGGAGGGCCGGGAGCGACCAATGCAGTGTCAAGCCCCAGCCGACGCCACGAGTCGTCAGATCCGTGTCCCGCTCGAAGATGCGGAATTCGACGCCTTCCCGGCGAAAGTACTGAGCGAGGAGCAGGCCACTAATGCCTGCGCCGATGATGAGCACAGGTTCTCTAACGCCGAGTTGCGTCATGATCCCTTTTCCCTCTTTGCAAACTTCTTCACCGGAGCCTTTCGTTCTAGAGGGAACGAGGAAACAGATCTGCTGTTATCCCACGCCGCCCACGCTGCCGGGGGAGTGGGTGTTACATAAATTGGACAGCGGCCCTAGTCCCCTAGAGAGGACCCTTGGTTTGCCGTCAGTGCAGATCGATGAGCTTACAAGGGTCCCTTGCCTCATATCCCGTGCGCCAGGGTGACTTGTCGACAAATGCGTGGTGAAATCCATTTAAGGCTCACGCGCGCATTTACTAGACAAGAGCTGAACAATGTTTCCGATTGGATACGTCATCCATTGTGCACTGTAGGTCAGCCTTGGTTTCTCACACGAATCCCCGGCTCCGCCTTGTCTTATACGAGGATAATTATTTATCAACTGAGTGAATTATTAATAGTAGTTTCTTTTTCCGGTCAAAAGCTAGTCAAATTACAAATTATCTAGTACATATAGCGAAAGAATTTGTTTTCCTTGTCGGTCATAGTGGACCAGACCTCCGGGGACATGTACGCGTCTTCGGTCTGCTTCGAGACATTGCCGCGCTTCTTATTAGCCCAGACATAGTACAAGAATAAAGCAAACGTGGTCACGGCACAGCCCGCCTGAGTGCCCATCACGGCAAGCTTTGCCGGGCGGAAATCAGGCGCATCGCGTGCCTGGAACGTTTGAGGGCCGATAATATTACCGATCGAAAACGAGCCGCTGATAACGGCCGCGGCGAACGCTCGTTTGGTCGCGCCACCAAAGTTGGCGGCAGTCCACTAGTAGCACGAAAATAAGTCTGAGGCAAGATAAAGATCGAATCGCTGTACTCACATTGTAAAAGATCGTCAGTGGTGCGACCACAGCATTCACCAGATAGATGCCAGCAAGGATGCCCGACCTGTTCTTGATGTCCAGAAAAGACATCAAGGCTCCGCCAAGAATCGCAGGAATGATACATGTGATGATCCAAGCCCATCTGTGGGACTGTTTGCGAATACCGTATCCAACCATCAACGTAAAGAATATGCTCACAACTCCAGAGGGCATGTTCATAAGAGCTGCCCTCTTCGGCGTATATCCCAAGTTAGTAATGAGCGTAGCCGAGTACGTTGTGACTACGCCACTGGACACGGAAAGCTGAGCCAAGTTAGTATTGTATGCTCCGAGTGCCACAAATAGACCTCTCCGACTCACCAATATAACTGAAACAAGCATGAGATACATTTGTGGATCGCACAATGCTTCCAAAATCTCCTTGGGACGAAACGTTCGGCTCTCGATGCCGGTCTGGTTCACGCTGACATGTTTCAGAAGGGCTACCTTCTCCCCGTCTGACAGCCATTTGGCTTTCATGGGTGTATCAGGCACAAAAACAAAGGTGCAGAGCCCTATCGCCACTGTGACAATGCCGAGGACAATAAACATTATGCGCCAGCCTTCCAGGGATGCACCAGGGCTGACGTGCTGGAAGCCATATGAGACAGCGCCGCCGATAATTTGGCCGACGCCCAGCCCAACATACCAGAAGGAGAAACGCGGGGCCTGCTCCGACTTTGTGTACCACTGGCTACTAATCAGCATGAGCGAAGGCCCAATAGTGGCTTCGAATATCCCCAGGAAGACGCGGGAAACCAAAAGTGTCTGGTAGTTGTGAGCAGCAGCGCCACAAGCTGTCGCAATGCCCCAGAGTGTGACGTTCGCACCGAGCCACTTTGCTGCTGGGACCATCTGGAGAAAGTAAACTATTCGTTGTGTGAGCGGATGTGTTGTCATCAATGTTTGGGGCATGAACGAACTGTTGGGTACTTCAAAACACAGCAGTCCAACAAAGAGAAAGGTTGCAATGTTGGAAAATTCATTCCCCTTGAGGTTGAGATCATTTCTTAGTCCCATCACGGCAGCATACTTTGATGGTGGTTAGCAGGAGGAAGCTCCATGGGGTGGATGTGTGAGGGTCTTCAACAATGGACCTGCCGACGTCGAGGACGGCCAGGTTCGACATCTACACCCGGGTGCTGGAATACCCACGTTGAGAATGACTTTGTCAAGAAATTGCATTGTGTAGCAGCAAAACATTAGCGGTACAATGCGCCAGTCAATCTTGCGCCGCAGCGCGTCAATGTCGACGGTCTCATTGCCCCCAGCCGCATTGCGGTGCCTGTCGAGAAATTCCCAGGCAGTGTCGACCCCGGCGGCAGGCGCGCGGCTTTCGACGGAGAGCTGGCTGGCCTCGAAGTCGTCCGTTTTACATTTGGGGGAGTCCATGATGTCGATCGTGGCAGCTGAAGGTGAAATGTGATACCCGAGGCTGGGGAAAGACACATGGAGTGATCGACAACAATCGAACACGAGGAATGAAGACAGGGAGAGCAAGTGCGGCCACGACGTGCTTGAATGGAATAAAGTCGAAGAGATGAAAAGCGAGAGCCCTGGATGCAGCATTCGGCGACATGGGTAAACCTGCACATTTTGCCCGCGCGCTTCCGCATCTCTCGATCGATGTCGATCATTTGCGATGGGGCGCGACACACGGAGCCATAGAATCCGTGTCTCCACTCGGCAATCTACGGTCGGTAGTTTTACAGCCAACAGATGCTCTCTCCTGAGCTGAGAGAGGGTTCCCTGCGCCAGTTGCTTTTTGTGTGGGATTGTGGGCCGGCGATCTCTCAGTCTACCGAGCTGGGCCCTTGGTGAGAGCGCCGATCCCTTCCTAAATACAGCCTGACAAGCCGACTTGTTGGTCGAGGCCGTATTTCGCCTGCATCTGGGCCGTGTCTTAGTTCGACGACTATCGAATACGAATTGCTCTTTGTCCATGGGGCTATGAGAGATTGCGGTGATCGTCGCGGCGCAGCCACGGTCTCTCATCACAGCCCTAGTGTTGGTGATTAATGCAAGGAGAAAACAAGGGCGGAAAAAGAAAAACCATGAAGAAACAAACCCATTCACACAAAAGAAAAAAAGACACCATGGATCACCCTCTTTTGGATGGGGCTTCTCCAGACCAGACGCCCACGCAGACTTTTTCTTTCTACGACATGTCGTTCATTCCTCGTTTTCCGGTCCAGCCTGACTGTCGGGTCTCTCCTTGGCCACAGTCAGACTTGTCGCTCATTTGACTACGCGCCCTCTCTGCGAACATTGTCTCGCATATCCTATTCGTTTATTTGTTTATTTATTTAGTTGGTTATTTCCCCTCATTCTTCACTGGAGATCCGCGTCCCTCAACGCCACGCGCGACCACCAGCATGGGATGGGTACTCCACGCAGCGCCTGAAGTCAACGCTCAGTCGCAATACCCAGTAATCATTGCCGTCTGCGTTGTCTTATCCATACTATCCGTCACCGTGGTTTCAGCCCGGCTCTATGTTCGCCACCATGCTCGTGGCCTCCGAAACGACGACTGGATGGCTGCTCTATCCATGGTTTTCGCCTTGATTTACTCTGCGCTTTGCATCGCACGTACGTTGATGATCAAGTCTAAATGTGGATACGAATATGGAACACAACAGCTGACAGAATAACCTGTTAATAGAAACAAGATATGGCCTAGGACTCCCGCTCGTGCTAAGACCAAAAGAGAACCTCATCACTTACACCAGAGTAAACTTTGCCGGTCGGCCGATATACCAGCTGGGCATCAGCTTTTTTAAAATTGCGCTTTTGATCAGTTACCTTCGATTGCTTCGAGGTACGGACCGAAAGCTATACCGGGCAATAGTCTGGGCCACGATCGCGGTCATTTTCGTTGCCCATCTTGGGTGCGCTTTCTCTCTCGTTTTTGCTTGCACGCCTGTAAGACGCACTGTTCCGACGACCAATAATGTCAACTCACTCACTCAACTTGCGCACAGGTTAGAAAATCCTGGATTCCACTAGAGAATGGGACTTGCTTGGCTCCTGGCCCGTCGTTTACGGCATATGCCATCGTCACCATTGTGTCGGACGTTGCCGTTGCACTTCTTCCGCTACCAGTACTCTTCAAACTCGAGATTCGCCTGAGAAAAAAGATTGGACTGATTGCCATTTTTACGCTGGGTCTATTTACAACGTTGTGTTCGATTTTGCGATACCTTCAAATCAACAGAATATCTTCCGGAGATGGAAACTCGACCATGCTCATCTTATGGGGAACAATTGAGTTCAATGTCGGCGTATGTTTCACCATCCCACATCATATGCACGCACTAACACATGTCAGAATATGGTATCGTCTCTGCCATTCCTAGCACCCATTTTTATTCGCAAGGCAAAGGAATATAGAACCAAGCATTCGGATGCCAACAGTACACCAAGCGCACGAGGACGAAGAGGTATTATCAACGGATGCCATTACAAATTAAAGGATATAAGTCAAGATCAAGATGCGGGTGTTTTAACCTCTGAGAAAAAATCTCAGAACAGCAGTGAGGAAGACATGTTGAAGGGAGTCAGCGGAGGCATCCTGAAATCAGTGACATATAGCGTCAAGGTGCACAAGAAGGCATTCCAAAACAAGATTAGTCCCACGGAAACGGATGCCGCCTAATGAAATGCACCGGAACATTTATGTGAATGTTCAATGGTCAAATGTAAAGAAAAATAACAAGAAAAATAACAACCTAATTCTCTACTCCACCCTGGTGCTGAACATTTACAAACGGGAACTCATTCGTCGCCCAAAACCAAGACACGAAGAGAGGCCTTTATCCTGGTTATTGTTTTTCATGCATTCGTTTATACGCACCACGCATTCTGCGGGCTCATGCGGCAGGTCGGCCCTAATGAATACATAAAAGTGGTGGATGCTCCTGTTGGAGAGCCCCAAGCAGGCGGAGTTTTGGTCAGGGTGGAAGCGGTTGGAATTTGCGGGCAAGTATAGGTACATTAATTACTCTTCCGTGAGAATTTCAGCTGAATGGTTTAAAGATCAGGTATTCATTTCTGGGAGGGTGGTGGAATAAGACCTCTGAGAATAAAAAGATGTGATGTGATATCCTAGTTTTGAGGCCATTCGTAATTCCCATCACTTTTGTTACTTTCAGACAATAGAGAAGGCGGTTCATAATCTAGGAATAAAATTTCACCGGTTGTAATTTTCAATATTTTCTCATGTACACTACCATTTTGCCTTTTTTGAATCCGGCGTTTTGTTTCCTGGCTAGCTTTCTATCTTATAGTTCACTATGTTCCATATTTGGCACTTTTGCATTCATGCTAGATCCATAACATTTCGCGTTGTGGCCATTTACTCCGTGACTTCACGAAAGCTACGGTTGAGGTCCAATTTCTCATCTACGTAAACTGAGGCAGCTCACGTCAGCAAGGAAATCATTAAATACTTGGTTGATGTCGCTCTGTGGAGAAGATTCAATCCCTCTGATCACGCCCTACTTTTCAAAGCCTCAACCACAACCAATCAATTCTTCGACCTTTTTTCGCCACGGCAACCGACAAGTTTCAAGCAAAGTGCAGTGGATAACATCAAGTCCGACTCTCCTCAAGAGGCGTGGGACAAGTGCGCCACCTACCTTGACCCCAATGCAGTTGTCTACCTCGACAGAATGGCCAACCCACCGGCTCGAGGTGCAAACGAGGTCTTGTCCGAGATAAAGAAGACCATGGGCTTCTGGGCGGTTGTTGACATCAGCTTAGTTGACAAGAGCTACATCCGCAAAACAAGCTGGGCAGATTCAGATAATGAATTTTAAAATGCAATTGAGGACAGTTTAATATAGCTGGTGGTTTTATTTTTTCGATCTCAAAGATAAATCACCCCTTCGAGGCTGCAGCTGCGGTCTATCTGCAAAACTAGAGTGTTCCTTAACGGTAGTTAATCAGAGACTGCCGACAATGCATCTTTAACTCTCTGGCCCATTCATCACCCCTCTTCCCTCATCTATTCAATTGTTATGCCATACATAGTAGGCTCTCAAGAGCAGTTGGAATGGGTTTGGGCGACCTCAACTTGTAACCTTTATAATAGTATCCTAATGCTTAGCCAGTGAATGAGAGGTAAACATTAGATAGGACGCCCAATAACAGAAATTGCATATACTTCTTTTTTATATCCCAGACACCATCATCTATGCGTCAATACCCAATTCGCTCTATTTAGTTTTCCGCAGGTCGAATGGGCAACTCTGCCTCCTTGGTCTCATTGTTTTCCTTCTCCTTAGTCGCACCAGGGTAACGCGAACCCCTGTCCTTGACCTTCTTCTCCTTCTTGGGGGGTGGCGGGTAAGCCTTGAGGGCAATCTCTTGCCACTCGGGTGATGCCTGGTAAGCCTCTTGAATGGGAGCCAGGAGCTTGTTTATAGCATCCGCAACGGCGGGCTTGAGGATTTGAGGTGAAAGCTGTATCTATTTTCAGTACACATATCATAGAACCAGAACAAACTCAACATACCACATCGTTGCGGTAATCGTCGTGCATCTGCTGAATAGAAGTGTAGACCAGGGGCTCAAGGCCGTCTCGCTCACGAGAAACCTGGAATTCCCGCTTGCCCTGCAGTGCCGAAGCGGGGAGGAGAACATATTCGACAAAAGCCAGAATACCGTTGTCTTCAACAACCTTGGGGGCGGCCATGGCCTTCTTGATCTTCTTCTTGACGATGTCGGGGGCGTCAAGGAGATCAATCTTACTGTCTGTGCACGGTTAGCCAGCCCATTGAGCAAAAGCCATGGTTTTTCTTACCTTGGTCACTGGCACTCATCTTGCCACCCTGCAGACCGGGAACCATGGGGTTAAGAAGGTGAGCACGCTGAAATTGAGAATTAGCAAATGCAGTCGACAACAAAGAATTAAAACTCACCTGGGCGTATCCAATTCTGGGGAGCCATTCCTTGGCAGCAGCAAACAGCTTGCGCTGATCAATTCCTACAACACGTTAGATGTAAGCTCATTTATTGATATTCCCGGCCTTTACGAACCTCCGAACTGGGCGTCGACATCCAGGTACTGCTCATCCAACACCTGGAGAATAGGGTAGAGAAGACCACTCAGAGGGGCATTCTCGGTCTGCTTGACAACCTCGGCACCAGCCTTCTTGGCGTCATGCTCCGAGACCAAAGAGGCCATCTTGTAAAGATCCATGACATACTCGGGGCTCTTCTGGTAGGAGCTTCCAAGTACGAACTTGAGCTTCTCGGTCGGCACCCCAACAGCCTTTAGGATGCCGGTGATTGTAAGTCGGTAGTACTCGACACGGTGCTGGACGAGCTCGATGGGGGCCTTGAGGTTGTCGAGGAATCCGTGAATGTCGGCGAGGAGGATCGTCATTTCGCAACCGGCAGCCAAGAGCTGGGCGATTTTCATGGCGGGGACGAAGTAGCCGCAGTGCGGGCGACCGGTGGTAGCGGTACCTGATTGCCATGGTTAGCAAAGACTCGATGGGGAAAAGGTCACGCGACGTGTCTCCAACACGGCAGCCAAGCCACTCACCCCAGTAGATCTTGGGGTTGCCGCCCTCGTTCAGGATCTTCTCGATAATCTCGGGATTCAGCAGCTCGGCAAGGTTCTCCTTGATGAGCGCAAGTCGCTCGGGCGCCTCGGCATTGGCCATTTTGGACTCGTGTCTCGGGGATTTGGGTGATTGGTTTTAGCTGTATCCGACTCTCAGCGGCTCTGTTGCGACGGGTTTATGTACAAGAAGCCCAGCTTCGCAGTTGACTCATACCTCGAACTTCTGGTGTTGGCGGGTTGGCGGGGTACCACAGCCTCAGGTCACGTCGGGCGCATTTTCCGTTTTCCGTTTGGAGGGGTATTTTGGCATCGGTTCTGATTGGTTTACGGCCATGAGTAAGCAGCCGTGTTTATCTTATCGCACTAGCGTCCCAAGCCCTGTCCACATCATCTTGCTATCACGGACAAATTAGAGCGCCACGCCGGTGAGAGAAACCAATGCTACTAGACAAAAGTAAATAACCCAAGTAAATGTCAATGCCAAGTGGCATCATGTAAGTATTGCTTAATATTGCTTAGTATTGCTTAGTATTGCTGAAAAATAGGTCTACTTGCTTTTTTCTCGTCTTGTGAGTCGACATGTTAGTGTCATGTACCGTGTAAATATTTCTTCACATTTATGCGTGCTTAATACCAGGTTGAAGCCACAACTGCCGTCTTGCGGAATGATCGGATTTCCAAATATACAATGGCCACAGTGTTATGCAAGTGGTAATATTAAAAATAGGTATATATATGGGGGGGTTTTTTTTTTTTAAATACCGCCAACTGAAGCGATTCCAACAATGGCATTTCTCAAACAGCTAGACTATATTCCAATCCTGACGAACCTATCACCCTTCTCCCTTTACCGAAGCCCGACAGTCACGAACCTGTCATACATGGCCAAGTTACGCCCCCAGTTACTAGTGTCTGTACACTTTATTTCCATTCGAAACTTTTCTGCAACGGCGAAATATCTTTCAGACTTTTCAATCTCATCGCACTGTAAAAATGCCGCCGAAATGGCGAGCATGGTCCGACACAGAGCACCAGGGTGGCATTCGGAACTTGCCAACAAGCCATATGCATCCTTGAACAGTTCACTTCGGACCCCAATGTCAGTAGAAAATTGTGCAGCAGTATAATATAATGAAACCTACATGGCTTCCTTCGGCTTTCCATCCATCGCCTTGAGACAACCCATCTGATGAAGTGTAAATCCAGTCGAGTGGTGTTTTGGCATTTTTTGCCGCCGTATGTCCAGGCATTCCTCGAGTGCGCATATTGCCATCTGGATATTATCTTGGAGCCTGTGTATCTTTGAAATGTAGAATTTGATCCTTGATGGATTATCAGACTTGAAGTCATCTTGGGGCTTTGGCTCACTCACACAGCCATTTGGGCCGATTTCTCGCCTCTTAGCTGCCGTACAGCTTCGGTTGTCTGTTTTCCGTATGCCAAGGCATCATCAAGGCGACCTAGATTGGCCAAACACAAGCATAAGTTGGAGAGATAGATGTCTTTGTTGGCTCCAGTATCATCTCTATTCAGCAATGCCAAGAGAATCTGAGACGCATCTTCATAATCGCCAGCCCCCATCATCGAAACGGCCAGGTTGCCAGTTGCCGCAATAATCCACATTTCGTCTTCTTCGCATCCATCTCTCCTATTTTCTTCTCGTATTGTAATGACATCGCGTGAGAGGCGATGTCCATGGTCATATAGCGGGAGTTCTCGAGCAATTGCAGCTTTCGTATTAACTTGATGACTGATCATGTCCTTTACAAACCATTCAGAATAACCTGGGTGATTTTGATGTTTCAGAGCCGTTTCACAGATGCGTATTGCTCGGTCAGCCAGATCCATTGCGGTACTAAATTGCCCTTTCTCAAAATAATACCTTTGAAATGTTAGTAAACAAACTAAAAGAAAAGAAAAAGGAAGGAATAGAAGAAGAAGACGAAAGAAATTTGTGAAATAAAATTAGAAATGCTCCTACCAGGAACATCGGCAGACCACTTCGCATAGTAGTATTGGTGGGATCAGCTTGTCCCTGCGGAGTTCGTAAGCGTCGAGTGCACAAACCACGCTGCTGGCCAGCTCTTCGCAACGCTTCCATTCAGCATGTAGAGGCCTTCCATCCGACTGCATCGGGAACGAAGCATTCAAAAAGAAAATAACGCGACTAAACGTCAGTTCTAAATCGAATGGATCCATGGATCTTTCTACGGCAATTCGAACAAGTCGGTTACATTGCAAGTTGGAAACACTTTTATCAACTGTGACGAGAGCCAACTCCATCAAGTTTTCCAGTGCCTTGTCAAATCTATTCGGATCAGTATCCAACCGAAATTATCGCGCACTAACTTACGAGCTAGAATCCTCAAAGGCGCACTCGAAGGGGTTCTCAAGGATATCTTCTAAATGTGGAAAGCATTCAAGCTCATCTGGGCCATCACATAGCCTACCAGTATTGTTAGTGCCAAGGCCTTTTCATGTGGTTTCGGGAACTATACATCTTCTCCCTGGAATTTCCAACAAATAAACGGGAAGAAACCCCGTCACTGTCAAAGATGGCAAGCATCTGAAGCAAAAGCCTCGAAGACCCACTGAGGCTTTGGCCGCAAATCGCAGACTCCAAGCTCATCCCTACCGCATCATCAATGAAGCGCTGATACGGATTTTGGTACCACGCCTTTATGTCAGCGCGGAATATGAAGTCTCTGTAAAAGCTTGGGTACTCTTGGATAAAATTCTCAAGGGACTTTCCACATTGTCTGATATGACAACCTATAATATCTAATGCGAGGGGGTGGTTGTCAACCGATTTGGAGATCTTGGCTGAAATAGCCAACTCTTGCTCCGAAGCATCAGCCTCCTTATCGATTTGCGATAAAAGAAACCACTTTGCTGTTTCTGGGGTAAAAGTCTCAACTCGGATTCTTTGCTGTCGATCCTTGGTGAACTGTTTCGCGATTTCGGGGCTCTTGCAGGTGATGATCACAGAACCTTTGGCGGCCGACGGCCAGTACGTATCAAGAAATGAAGCATCGTTTACATTGTCGAATATCACGAGCCATTGGAGAGAACTTGCCTCCGGTTCTTTATTCTAGTGAGTTCTTGGGTCTTGGTGCGTGAACGTTGCAATTCAGAACTTACTCCTACTAGTGGATTTGAACCAACGCATTACGGCCTCTTTTCCTTGGCCTGGATGTTGCATGACATCGGGCACCAGCTCAAGGCCATGCGCAATCTTGTCGAATGACTCTTGAATTTTTAGAGGCGTCTCTGCTGATACCCATAAAATGGCTCCGTATTGGCTCCAATGCGTGTGAGCAAACTCAAGGGCAAGCTGTGTCTTTCCCACTCCAGGAAGTCCATGTAGACATGCACAAATGGTTTTGTTTGTTACCGATCCTGGTTGTAGTAATTCCCGCATCTTCCGCAACTCCACCTCGCGCCCAGTGAAGGCCGGGTTTTGCCTCACAGGCAAATGGTAATAGGGGATATTGCCCAAAAGCATGGTGGTGGTAGAGCCAGAAAACAGGGATATTAATTCTTGATGTTGTCTGCGCTGGTTTAGTTGCGTCAATTGTCCTCCAACAAATCCCGCTGCTTGATCAGCATCGTGTGTCAGAATCCGGAGCCGTTCAAGCCTCTTGCAGGACTTGACCCTGAACGACTTCAGCCAACGATTAGGTTGGAGGATTTTTCCTAGAACGGACAAGTTAAAATTTAACCGTAAACTTGCAGGCAACGGCGGGCATACTAAAGGCGCCCCCCCCGAAGAAATCAACCGCATCAAAGAAGAAGCTAATGAGTTCAACGTAGTACGTGACCAGTGCGTCCTCGAGGAACGGATAGGAGCTTTCCAATAATCTAGACGAGTATGCCGCAATGCGGGGCAAGGTTCTCTTAATATCCTCCAGGGTCTCAACAAAGACTGCTAGCCCTCGAACGTAGTCACACGAAAGCTAATTGAAGGATTGTTACACAACAGCTCTGTGTGGCAGGATTTGGTGGCGAGACTGACATCTAGGATCAGGGATATAGGGCTCCATAAGAGCACGAATTCTGTTGGACTGGCCCGACAAATTCTCTTGACACACACGCTGAAGCTCGATAAGCAATGGAAAACGGGTAATAAACGATCAAGATACTGTGCTGTATCTGGGGAACAATGTCTTGTTCGTAGCAGGTTGAGTTTTTCAATGAGAGCATCGATACTATCGACGGCCTTGAAATCCCTCCCTTTAGTGTTGTTCAGCCTCTCCCTATATCTTTCCAGGGCTTTGTTCCAAACTGCTCTCGCGTCGTCAGTCATCTTGCTTCTACAGAGCTGCTGACTAGGGATCCATGAGGAACTCCAAGTGATGAGATGGTATTGGGTTTCCACCTTCGTTTTGTGGGCAGCGAGGTGTCCAAACTTACAAGGGCGAGTCCCTCTGGTGGTATTGCCGTCAAGAAACCCAACGACGTAGAATCGAATGCCTACCAGTGATGCCCAAACATGAGCGCATCACCACAAAACCTCAGGATGACTTGAAAAACAAGGCGAATTGGGAGGTTTGCGTTGCCAAACGATTGGCCCTTTGCGTCTGCAGATATTCATAAGCCACCACTTCAACATCTGCAGTCATCCTTCAAACTCTCAGGGGGGGGGAGCCGAGCTATGAGAGGACAGGATGATGCATAGCGCCGCATCTGGCAATATCTCTCTACCCACGCATGTCTCACATGAGCCAACCCCCCCAACCCCAACCCCAACCCCAACCAATAGTGTCAGTCACCCGGTGGAAAGAAAAGATGGCCCACCAAGATGATTGACATAAATAATTGGGCTTAGTAAGATGGAATATGTAAATGTGATTCATTGGTTCAGTCTGCCACCAAGCATTGCCACTTGAATGGGTGTCTTGATAGGCCGTTTTTTTCTGTCCCCCGCGTGTCAGTCCAAAATGATGGCAGGATTGGGGCACTGTGAGTTGAAGTCTTGTTCTCATTTCTCTTGGTCTGTAAATAGCCATCATTTCCTAGGTCAACCCCGGAATTCCTCGCTATTTCTAGCTTTGGCTCATTCCTTAACCCTTGTCCTCCTCAACAGGAGGGACAGGAGGGCCCTCTCCACCTTTATCCTTACCCCCTCCGCCACCTGTGCTACTTTGATCCTGCTCCGGTTCCTGATTCATTTTCTGTTCGTCAGGTATGAGGGCGCAATCAATTTAGCAAACGCCCGTCTGCGCGAATCATTTAAAACTGCCCACCAGTCAAGGTTGGATGGAACATACCAATGGGTGCGACCGTGCCAGAGCGACGACTCGGAGAGGGAAGTTGATGGCGATTATGAGGTGTCAACTTGTTTGGCCAAGCTCAGCTTAGGTGCACTTTGACAAAGCAAAAAGAAATGCCACACACAGTCCATCACAAGCGACGCTTGGAATGTGGGAATGGCGCCTAATATACAGACAGGGCGATGGACCTTGGGCTGCCCATTTGCACATTTTGAGGCACAGGCTCGGACTTGGCGACTGCAACCGGGCTGCATGTCAGTCTGCCAGCTTCGGTTAGCAAGTCGGATCACCAAACGCCTCGCCTTGCATTTCTCAATACAACGCATCACAGCCCACAGCAGATGCACTGCATGAATGATGGGGGCCTCAGATTTGTCGCGCCAGCCAGGAATGCTTGGACAGAAACATTTCCGGCACGAAAGCCGAGAAACCCAGACCCCCGCGTGTCAGCCAAGACTGATTCGTGTCATTTTGCTGGCCCAACATTTTTGGTGACCGAGGCTGCTTCGATCCCTCAAATACGTCTGATTGCCTTGATCGCCTTGATCACCTTGATCGCCTTGATCGCCCTGATCGCCCTGATCGCCCTGATCGCCTTGCACTCCGCTTCTTCGAGGCTGCCAAAGCTGGCCATTAAAGAATCACTGATGACACCGCCTGATTAATCGTCCGAGCTCCCCTTACCGCGCCTGGTTGGCATGATCTTCCTTGTTCCATGCCGCCGCCACTGAACCACCATTCGCCCTCATTGATCACCCTTAAAACAAACAGCAGTAGTGGAACGGCACTACAATTTTCCTGCAAGCTGCTTGAGAATTTTACGTCCCTCGTTTTTCCGCCCCTTTTTCGATCTCTTCATCCCGTCATTTGTGGGTGATGCAAAAAAGGGGTCACGTGGTACTCGTGACCTAGGCAGGCCCTTAAGGCCTGCCTTCACCACAAGATAGCAAACAATCATCATCCTTCTTCTTACATCTATTGAACCACCTACCTTTTCGTATCATAGGGTTTGTCAAGAGACCGAGGAGCTATTTCAATGTCCAATCCAATTGCTTTCATACTAGTACTTCCCCCAACCCCTGGTGTTTCGGGTGTTTGGTGCTAACACAGTCCAAGAGTTTACTGGGCTTAGGCTCCCCAGGCGAACGAAATGTAAAGACCAAAGTATATCCTCCAAGAACACGCAGGGACCCAAAACCTCCAGCACATTCTGACGGCAACTATAGCTCAAGGCACGACTTGAAAAAGCATTCCAGGTTGCTGCCCAAATTCGTGAACTCAGCAAAGTACCCTCTATCAGTATTGGCGTTCTTCATAAAGGAGAGGTCGTGTTTTGCAACAGTACTGGGTTCCGCGACAATGAGAATGAATCAAAAACACCCGCAGATGGAAAGTCTTTGTACACACTCTGTTCTGTCACTAAAACATTTGTGTCTGTTGCGTTTGGAATTCTGGTCGACCAGGGCAAGATTGGTTGGACAGACAAGGTAAGCAAGCACTTGCCTGAATTTAAACCCGAGGACCGCCGTGTAGCAGATGTGGCCACCTTCATCGATGTCTTTCGTCACACTGGGGGGCTTGATAACCCAGTCGTCAGCCTCTTGGGCCCGGGCGGAAAAGCGTTGGTTACCAAGGAGGACTTCCTTGACGTGCTTAATAATACGCCAACGAAACGAAATGGCGAACCTCATTTGCACTCCTGGAACTACAGTAACGTTGGCTATGGTTTGATTGTGCTGGTAATCGAGAAAATATCAAATATGCCATTTTCCCAGTTTTTGCAGGAACAAGTGTTGGACCATCTCGATATGAAGCACACTGCTGTGACAAAATCACAACTCGACACAAACAACATTGCCCATTCATACGCTCAAATGGAAGATGGGTCCTTTGAGAAACTAAGTCACGAATGGACAGATGAGGAAAATTCTCCGATTCTAGGCATGGTTGGTATTCGGAGTTCGGTCGAGGACATGCTAAAGTACAGCGCCGCTATAATGGACGCTTATACACGAGAATGCGGCCATCCTGAGTCAGCTGGGGACGATAAAAGTAGCACGCACAAGGAACTCGAGGTTTTATCTGGTTTAAAGAACCCGATAAAGCAAATTGGAGCGATACTCAATGGCTACTACTGGACAAGGCCCCACGGTGATCCGTTTGGGCACCAAACTGCGTATCATCTTGGCTGGATGAAAGTACCCATGCCAAGTTGTATGGTATCTTGGGGGTCTTGGAACGAGACCCTGGCCGACTGCGCGGGCCCAGAAGATAGGGATTTCCGGGATAAAAATATTTTGGGTCAAGACTCTGGAGACGGGCTCTTATTCAAGTCCTCCGGTATTGGATTCTGCGGTAGTAGTTCCGTCAACCTGTTCCCCGAGACGCACAGCGCCGTGGTTGTTTTCAGCGGCGGTCTGAATAACTCCGATGCCTCAGATTTTGTGGCTTCTGCATTCATCCAGGAGCTGTTTGATCTACAGCCTAGAGTTGACATTATTCCCATGGTCAAGCATGAAATTGCATTTCGAAAGAAGCAATTCGAAAAAATCCATCGGGATTTGGAAAGCAATAAAGACGTCTCCGAGCCTGAGCACGATCACAGCGACTATTGTGGCGAATATACTGGCTTAGGAATCACTCTACTCATAGAAAAGGCCTCTGATGGACAGGGCATGCAGATTTGTTTCAACCAGCGCAAGGACACTGCTCAGCCACTGAAACACTACGGCAAGGACAAATACAGCTACTGGCCAGATTCTCGAGATGAATGGCTCAAGGACGGCTGGCTCGATTGGGACTATTACCTAGTCGGCATCCTAGTATTTGAGCGAAGTGAGGATGAAACGAAACAAGTGGCTGGGCTAACATGGGTCTGGGAGGAAGGTGCTGAACCTTTCTTCTTCAAAAAGAAAGCTTGACTTTCTCATTTCAAGCTGTGCGTAATTTTCTTTTTAGTAAAATAGGCGTCTGGGGTGGTAATTTGGCTTGGTCTCGGCCAAGTCCTGGATGTAAGCTTCAATGTCACTCTATATTCTCTGGGGAAATGGTGGAGTTTACAGAAATTTTATTTCTAGAATTTCACTACTTCATCTACAACCACATTCGCTACTTCTTTCCTTTCATTATAACCGTGATTGGCAGCAAGTTGCTGGTGCCTCGCCGTCACCAGTAACCAAGACACTCTGGTTTCTTTCTTGACTTGAAACAGCCACGTCCAAGCCAGGGTTCCCAGTAAAAAAGTTGACAGGTTTCAGCCCGACAGTCATCTTTTCCGATGGCATAACTGGCCAATCCTCGATCCTGGGGTTGTGGGTGGAACCAAATGTGTGCCAAATGACAATATCCTCGTTGCGAACAGAGGTCTCGTAAGAAGGGTCCTCGCGTCTCCGCTTGATGGAAGAGGCGATCCCATCTCCACCCATGGATTGCATCGTGTAACGGCCAGAGGGAAACATCTCCTCGTCATCATAACGAGTTACCCAGATTGCATGTTCACCAAACTCGGATCTTTTCGCATGATAGGAGTCAGGATGAGCCAGGAGCATTTGGCTATACGATGGAAGAATCTTGAATCCGATCGGGGTGCCAGTTATTGGATTCTTCTTTTGTTCATTGACAATCTTGAACACGCGGTTCTTTGTAAAGTCAAGATCAAGGCCTTGTTCATGTTCAATGTTGGTAGACGCCGTAAAGTATCCAACTCCGAATGGATTGTGGGTATTGGGGTCATTTACGGGCATTGCCTTTGATTCTTCAACTTGGAGAGTGTTGGCGTGCCCATCTAGGGCCGGGTCGATACGCAGACTAAATAGATGCTGGTGGTATGGTGCCAAAACACCAGGCGCCACGATAGTACCATATGGCACCTTGTCCCCGATGTCAATTGGGGCCGTAGAGAGGATTCCTGTTGCTCGCACTTCATAGTTGATTGATGCATCTTGTCCAAAATGAAATGCAAAAATGTACTCGTAATTACTCACGGTAATGATTGTTTGCAGCACAAGGATACGGGACCTCGTGACAACAGCATTTTGTGTACGAAAGTTGGTATGCTTCCACAGAATCCCATCATCTTGTTCGTGGCAGCAGACAACATTGGATAGCTTCAATGGCTCCCCAGAAGCAGTGTTGTGCCAGGCATCAAAGTACTTGATGTGGCCGAGGCAATCACAACCCAGCTCTAAGTTGTTAGCGTTGATGCCTGCGCCGTCATTCCCAAGGTCAAAAGCACCCTTTCGAGGATACGGCGATCTAGGATCCCCGTATGGGACAAACATCTCGGCTAGGGATAGCCTGTAAAAGAGGCTACGGCCGTCGTAACAAATGTTGTGGAGCGTCAACCCTTCTCGGTAGTTGAACCCAATGTGCATGCTCCATTTTTCCCAAGTCAAATAGTTGCCTTTGGTTTGGAAAGACGGTCCCTCGGGCTGAACAACTTGGTAAGGCTTTGTGCTGGTTCGTGGGGGCGGTCTCAACTCAGGATGATACTCGCTTGCGGCAGTGGAATGGATTTTCTGACGATCAAAAGGTCGGGACTCGTTGTGCACTCGCTCATTAGCAGCCGATGGCAGTTGGTAGACTTTGGTGACCTTGAGACTCTCTGAAACTTCGGCGCAAATGTCAAGCGGATATGCATAATAATTGGCGTCGGGGTTTTCCAGTAGCCGCATATAGAACCAGCACTGAAGAGCATTAGATAAAGTCAGAATACACTCAGGTCCAGTACGTACCATAGTTGTCCGTTCTGTCATGTCTGTCATGCCATCCGTTGCATATGCCCATGGTTCGATGCAGACTGTGGCATTCGGTGGAAGCTCTAGCTTGCGAATTTCCTCTTGCACGCGGGGGTCTGATTGGCAGGCATTCTCTACTAGCACCATATAAGCCGGGTCTATATAGGAATGTTTCCCTTCAAGGTGCCGGGTTGAAACGACAAGTCCGTCATCAAGATTGAGAAGCAACTCATGCAATTGGCCTGGTCCACCATAACCCTGGATAATAACCTGCACTCTAGCAGAACGAGGAGGAGGCTGCAGTCCGGGTTGTTTTCGCTGCTCCTGGTCCAGAAACGCAATCATTTGCTTCTTTGCCGGTTCTTTGAGAGTGATGAAACGAAAAACAGGGTTCTTTCCTTGAAAAGCGCCCCGAGTTATCTCCGCGGCCTATGATGGTTAACACTAGAAGAGTAGTGGAATACGTTTGAAGTCGCACGCACAATGCTAATTTCCTCGGGACTCAGCGGGGAAAATGGGTGATGATGAATAACCGACGACATCTTAGATGTTGGCGTTCAAAGCATCGAGGTCAAACTGTTTGAGAATTGGGGACAAGATGAGGCCGAGGAAAAGTCTCGTGGTTGGTCTACGAGATTGGATTATGCAGAAATAATAAACCGATGGTGGGAAATTTGACACGGCCAGAACTTAAATAGCCAAACCACGCCCGTTGATTCTGTTGAACGCTGTGATAAACGGTAACCAACCAAAAAAGTGGCGTCCATGACCAAGCATAGAGCTTACCTCTAAAGGCATCGTCGAATATGCGTGTCGGAGCCTGGCGGAATCATGCAACCCCGAAAGGTAGTTATAGGCGTACTTGGGCCGCTAAAGTCAGGTGTAAGCGGATACGCCATTTAGTTGAGTCGACTCTGGCCACGCCGGCAACCGGACTCGCTTATCTTCAACTCCAAAGGAAAGGCTTTGAATCTTGACCCCGCCCGCTGAGCGGCAGTTTTACTTTGGAGGAATAAGAAGCGAGGAATCCACCGAGAAAGAAATCACTCATCCGCCTTGGCAAAGAAATATTACCCCGAATTTTTCAAATTTTTGTCAAACTTCTCCGTACCTAAAATATATCACCTCGCATCTTATCCAGCCAGTATAAAGAAGAAGAAGAAGAAGAAGAAGAAGATGATGATAGCCCGCCTGATCAAAAGGACCCAGTTCAAGCACTTCTCGGCTACCAATTCCAACTCTTCAAAATCAATACCAAGCAGCCAACATTAGAATACGACCAGGTCAACATAATAATATTAAATGGGAGCTCCCTTGCAAAGAATTACGAGACATGAGTAATATCCTTTAGATTGTCTTGCTTAGTATCTAATTAATCTCATGAATTGGTTCCTCAATCTCGAAATCTGAGAACTTAAAAGGTTAGATTATTATCCCAAGAACCCCAACCAAATTCAATTACATCAATCTGGAGCCTGGCCTCAGTTTGGAGTATGTCTTCACGCCATTACAGATAACCCATATGTTACACATCTTCAGCTCTGTGGTAGCCAGTTGAAAAAAAAAAAAAAAGTCCCCAACTGCTTACTTCATGAACGCATCCTCTCCAAGATGCGGAAGCTCAAGCAGACAGGACAGCATCAATTACTAGGTGACCCGTAGATTGCGTCTTGGAATTCATTCCATGTTAGGCAACAAAGTCGATCCATCGCCATTCCTTTTTAGCCATCGATTTACCAGGTGACGAAAACGCCTTCAAAATGACACTTGTGACACTCAATGCCAAGCTCTACGGTCGTATTACAATCCAAATTTCATTCTGGACAGTGATGGCGACCAAAATCGTGCAGTGGTGGGGGTTTCATTGACCCCGGCATGTGTGTTGATACGCCAAGAATATATGAGTATATATTATATCTATTCAGGGGCAGCCATACCGAAATCTGTCTTGAGAGGCAGCATGACTCGAAGGGGTTGGCTTGGTGGTTTGCCTTGTAAGCGAGTGATGATGGTCAGAAAGCGCAAGCCCTTCGCGATAACCTCCAGACCTTGTCTCTCCAGGGCCTAGAGCAGGACGATGAATTTCCCTTCTTGCACATGTATATAATTTTTGCGACATGCCTTCTCATAATTGACTTTGTCAAATCGCCCCATCCCTCCCACTTAGGGATACTGTTGACGCCAATATCGCAAACAGCAGCCACAAAAATCAAGCATGTTCCAGTAAGCCAGGCAATGCAACCCGAAAACAAAATCTTTCTTTATAAAGTCCACGACAGGAAGAAGCTGCGTACAGTCTTTGTTTGCAAATGAATAGACAAGAGAAATAGCCGAGTCCAGTGGCTCCCTGACGCCCGCCCGCAAATCTGTCGACCCTATTTTGCGTTTTCCCAACAATGTCAACGAAACGCTCCAATAGGCTCGGGCCTTGGAAAAAAAAAGAATGATAGAACTAAAGAAACAAAGGAACATATAGGGTAGTAAATAAATAAATAAACACACGTCCCAAATCAACCATTTTACCTCAAGCCAATGACGCTCATCTCCAGAGTCCACACTCTTCGGATCCAAACCTTGAGCTTGCCCTCGACACCTTCGACATTGTCAAGCTCAACACCCTCCCACCAGCATCGTCGAGCCGGCTTACGCCAGAAGAGCAACAACTTTTGGGCCATGCCCACTGAGCTCATCTCGTTTCCACGAATGTCGCTGCGAAGACGCGCCAGGGCGAGACTGCAGATAACAGCCTTGTTGGGCTCACCTGCACGGTGGCCCCAGGTGTCGTCGTGGTTGAAACCTCTATACATGGTATTAGCACTTCGCAATACAAAAATCCAAGGTGCAGCAATTTTGACTTACCCAGCCGTCAACATCTCAATAAGGTGGGCTTCGGTAGTACCAGGCTCATCACTGCGCTTGAGACCGGAGAAGATGCCATCCTGCCTCTGCAGAGCCTGGGCGGCTGCGCGCTTGACCTCGATCATATTGACCTGGTCAATGTCGGGCCGGGGAGGAATGGCGTAGAAGTCGAGGTCCTCGCGGAGGACGATGATACCCGCGCGCTTAAGGTCATCGCGGGAACCACCAAGAGGGTTTGTCTCATCTTCAGCCTGTGAATCGGTTTCTGTGGGAATAGACTCGGCAACGCCACGGAAGAAATCCAACATGTACTGAAGAGAGGCCGGATCGTACTGTCGTACTCAAATCAGCGTCTTGTTCGTAACTAGTTCCGCGTAAAGGAGAGTAGTGACTTACGTCTACTTGGACTACATCACCATCTGAGAATCCCCCAGCACGTCCCTCGGGGAACAGTCCATTAGGGAAGAGGGAAAGCAGGACAAATTCGGGAAGTGTGAGCAATTCATCTCGAGAAAGGTAAAATCGCGTGCCTCTATACAAGCAGTCAGCAACCAAACCCCACATTGAAGTGAGACCAGGATTAATGCATACCGAAGGTCCAAAGCAATGGTCTCGTCAGCACCAACATCTGATTCCACCAGTCAGTCAATTATTAAACCCTCAAAAGGGAAATTCTGTTCACGGTTCGTTGTCGACTAACCTCCGATGGTGTTGACAGGGGGGCCGCCCTGTTGGACTTGAGTGATAATACTCGAGGCTCCTCCGGCGGCAGCCATCAGGTATGTGAAGGAGAGGAGGGGGATGTCACCCTCCGAATATGCCGGCGGCGGTTCAGCGTCGTCGTCTTTGCGACTGGAATCTCCTTTGGTATCCCTCGGGAGTGCGCTCTTGGTCTCGGCGACGGGGTCGTGGAAAGCCCTGGCAGACCGGTTCGGTCCTAGGAACTGTTCGTCACGCGGGGTCGAGGACTCGTACGCGGGCGCGGCTGCAGATCCAGATGCCTCTGCTTGGACAACGGCGACAAACTTGCCAGCGCGTTCGGGGGCGTCTTCTGACTGGGAAAAGAGCGACGAAAAAGGCGGGGGGCGAGAAGTGGACGCCTCAGAGGCAGGATACTGCGGCGGCGGAGACTGGTCGCGGCTCAGGATGATGTGTGCGTGAGCGTCGGGGTCGGTCGAGTCGAGGTGATGGATCGACAGGGTGTGGATGCTGGATGCTGCCGATGAAGACGACGTGGTCGAGGGCGTCTTCTTCTCAAACTCCGAGGACACGGACGGTCCGAAACTAGATTCCTGCGAGCCGGACAGCGTGGCGGATTTGTGCTATCGCTACTGCGTGCAGATGCGGGTGTGCGTGAGCGGGCGGCGATGCAAGCGCCGGGATGGAGAGACGTCGATGGGGAGAAGTGGCGGAGGAGCAGGAGCAGGAGCAGGAGCAGGAGCAGGAGCAGGAGCTTCACGGTTCACGGGTCGTCGAAGCAGAGACAGAGACAGCGGCCGAGGCAGGGCGTGCGCCTGGGCAGAGACGAGGAGGCAGCGATGCTCAGGAGCAAAATGTGCGCAGGAGCATGAGAGCAACCGGGGATGGCCAAGGGAGGAAGATTGGATCGATCGTCACGGTCGCTGGTGCTTGGGCGAGTGTCGTCAGGTTGGATGTGTTGTCGCGGTTGATTGGAGACATAAGACGGTCACAGACATAATCACACAACCTGCGCTACCCAATTCGGCGGCTGAAGGGGGCCCCTGAGTGCTGGCCTGGCCCACTGAGCGCAGAGGCTCTCGCAGCGGGCTAGGCGCATGGAACCTAAGATTGGACGCCCCGCGATGTGTGTGAGCGGCCAATGGCAGCGCCCGCTACCGCTGGCCGGGATGCTTAGCCGCCCAACCCAGAAGGCCTCGTTGAGGTGGAGATGGGTAGAGCGGGGCGTTACTCTTCCGTCCGGCGCCTCTGGTGCATTTCGGTAGTGCAATGAGGTGCAACTGGTGCTACGGAGGTTGCATGACAACCGCCATCATGGCCAGCCCCCTCATGAGTAATGGGCCTGTGGTCATTGACTCTCTTCCCCAGATTATTCGTCTCCCACCGCGCATCTGCGTACCAACAAGGTAAACATGCAGACCCAACGACTTCGCCCAAACTACGTAGACACGCCTTGCTTCCTTTGCATCAGATCATACATTCATTCGCTATCGCTGTCTCCAAAAATTGCCCTCAGCACTTCCTCGTGGGCCACTGCTCCCTCCACAGCCTCGTTCTTCTCTGGGTTGATACCCACCTCAGGCTCCGCGGGAGAAGGCACCGGCACCGGACCAGCGCCGCTTTCTATCGCCCTCATTTCCCCAGCCATGTGCTTCGGCGCCGGCTCCATCTCGGTATCCCGTTTGACCCTTGTCGGTCCGCCTTCTGTGGCTCTTGCATTGGAGCTTGTCTCGGTCTCCTGGTCTGGTCGTGAATGGGCCGGGGCCTTGACGTTGAATCGTTTACACAATAGCCGCGTCGGCTGAAAACCCTCGACCGTCCTGGTCAACTTTCCATACATGCCAACCTTGGCCGCTTCCTCGGCCGGATCAGCCATCTTTGGTTCTGGTCTGGAGAGCAATTCAGCTCCCGTCGGTGTGTCTGACGGCATCGGCGATGCTTTTTTAGCAGTTGTAAACCTCGATGCCATGAACCCTGTCATGGGTTTGAATATCCTAGCGCAGTTGAAAAATTCTCCCAGCTCTCGTAAGAACTCGTCATCGCCCATACCCCTTGGCTTAGACGGCAATGGCTGTTTCCCAGTCGCGAAATGCTCCAAATATGATCTATACCGCGCCTTTTTGGCCTCGTCGTCGGCGTACGGGCCCGTTGAGCCTCGAGAGATTGCTGCTATAGCCGTATCTTGCTCCAACCTCGGGGCCTGGTCCCAGAGTGCCTGTTGCTTTTCCTCATCGGTCAGAGTAGAGCCCTTTGGCAGCTCGCCAAGACCGGGGGGCAGATTCGATTTTCCAGATGCCGCAGCCAGCCGATTGCGAGATGAGCTCGAAATGAAATCGAACACAGACTTTCCAGGCAAACCTTGTTCTCCAAGAAGGGCAGCTCGCGACTTTGCATCATGCGTCGATGCTTTAGCTGCATCGGCCGTAGAAATATATGATGAAGAGTTTGTTTCGTCGGGCTTCTTCGATGAAACCCAGCCAGGTGGCACCTCGGGTGGCGCATATTGCGATAACAGATCAGTCAGGTTCTCGACGAGTTTGGCGAGAACAAAACCATCCAATGGTAGACGCCCGTCATGACACCGCCCAAGACTATTGCCAGCTCGCGCAGTTTTGGACAAGAATACTGGCACGTTCCGAAGTGATGGGTTGACAGCAGCAGCGGTTTTCTTTGCCTTTTTCTTTTTCTTATCACCTCCAATGACACGGTTATATCTGATTTTGGGACCGATCTCATAGGGATCCTCTTCATCAGACCCCGTGTCATTTAAAATGCCGACGCCGATTCCTCCATTCTTAGGCTTGGACTTCTTCTTACCCAGGGAACTTAGTGATGTGACACCCAAGCCACCAGTCATTGGGTCATCAATATCTTCATCATCTTCATCTGCGGCAGCGGTGATGCTATTGCTGCCCATAACCGTAAGTTTGGCTTCCCCGTCGTGCCCCAAGCCTTTGCGGTCAGCTTTGCGAACAAACTGGATCATCTTGGAATCGTCTGGCGCAAAGAGATGGGTTTCGCCAGCTTCCGGCCCTGAGCCTTGAAGACCAAGACGGGCACTTCGCCGTACTTTTGGACCAATGCCCTGGCCATCTTTCCAGCCCATCTTCCTTAGAAGTTTGGTGCCCATGGTGTCGCCTTCGGTCTTGAACAGCCCCATCATTGCACTGGCATTGCGCTCCTGCGTTGAGGATCCAAGGCCAGCGAAGGCTTGGGATGTCTGGATCTTCTGGGCTTCAGCTGCATCAACGAGGTCCTCCTCATCCATGTAGTCCTCGGGTCGTTGCTGGTTCGATTTGGCGTCATCTTTGCGGCGATTGTTACGGCTCGAAACAAAGGTTGAAGGCGTCCATCCCTCTTTGGAGCCAACAGTGTTAAAATAACTGCACGTGGATGTCAGCACGTCATCGCATATGTCCGCGTCTACAACTTACCCTGCGCTCCAGCCGCCTGTAAAGGCGCCATGAAGGCGCTTGCGTCCTCGATCATCTCTTACTTCCTGCTTCCATAATGGCAAGTAGGAACCGTCGTCGCGCGTCTCAGAATCATCAGGCAGTGGCGTACCAAAGGTCGCGAATGGCGCATGGTGGTTTGCCTCATAAGTCGCGCGGGATCGTTTGTTGGACATGGGGCTGGGGTATCTGAACGCGTGCGCGAAGATCTTGGCCGTAGCTGTTCATCGAGGCGGGCTCCGAAAGGAAAAAAATGAGTGCGTGGAGGCTGAATTCGACGTATTGGGATATTGAAGCTTCGACGCCAAAGCGCCGAGGTTGACTTGGAGCCGAACGTTCTAGTGGGTCCTTATCGATAAGATGTGCGATGGGTGGTGCAGCGTGTCAAGGACCCGGCTGGCTGGGAGGGATGAACCTCCATGCCAAACGGGCTCTACATCATTCGTGCAAGTCGTATCAGGTAACCACAGAGACGCCACCACCGGACACACTACCTCAATGGGAAGGGCGGCAGGCGAATGGCACGTATCTATGCAGGATGACGAATGGATTCCATCCAGACACCAACCAAGAGGAGGGTTTTGGCCGAGAAGGGAGTCTGACCAGGAAAAGCAACCATCTTGCCAGGACCCAAGTGGCTGGGAACGCACGACCGCCACACCGAGTTTACCCAAGACGGTCCTCAGGTTGGGCAATATCTGCAGCAAAGCATCCCAACGTTGGTATTATCTAGAGCCATGCAATGGAGATGTTGTGGGTAATGTTCATGTAGTTTGGAGCCCATTGAGAACCAGCAACCCCCTTGGTTAATTAATGAGCTCCACCGAAAAAATACGGGCTCGTTGACTACACCTCGGCAGAACCCTGTCAATTGCTGGCCATATATCCCTCTTTTAGCATCGAGTTCCATATGATTCAACCTTTCTTTTGAATCATTTCCACACTTGTTTCATTAACATGAAGCTCCGTCGGGAGCAGGCAAAGAGACCAATCACGTACTGACCGAATAGCACAAGACGAGAGATGAGGACGAGATGGGCCGTCAGTGCAACCTAACACCTACCCCGCGAGGTGCCTTACATGAATGACTCTTACAGGACAGCACCACTGTACAGTACGCTATGCAGCCAAGTCACTGTGCGCTCCCGTTCCAACCAATCCGCACTGCGTATTTATAGATCACGTCTGCGAGGCCAGACAGCGTGGCCTCCAACGAGGCAGGGAGGCAAGGAGGGATGGGCCATGGTCTGTTCAGGCAATGCGGGTTTGTGCCCTCTGCTCCTTTGCAAAACGGAGATAATGTCCAAGCGAGCGTGGTCATCTTCCCTGTTTGGCTGTTGTCAAACGTCAAAAAACCTGAATGGGAGCATATATTCGCTTTCGCACATGCTTGCGTCCAGATGCGTCGGCACACTGACGCACACACACTCGCGCGCACGCCGAATTGGTCGTATGGCAAGGGGATGCCATTGCATGATATCACATAGCATCAGGGGATCGACAGGCCAAGGTGGACTGAGGTTCTTGTGTCGCCATTGCACGAATGGCTCCAGGACACGACGCTTCATAAACCGCTTGTTGATGCTCGCAAAAGTGGTGGCTGTCGCACAATCTCATGGACTATTAAGCAACACCCAGTGACACACTATGGCGACTATGCCGAGGCGAGATGCATATTGACCATAGCGAGGGTCATCTCCATGTCCCCGTGGATCTCTTAACTTCAATGACCAAGCAATGGATGCCCGATCTTACCTCGTAGGCCCTCAACCCGGGTCCTCAAGCCACTCCAATTTGGCCATCAAGAAATACCCACTCCTAGATTGCTCACTCGTTCAGCTTAAGGGTGCTGCTACAGGGGTATTGAAAAAGAAAAAGAAAAACTATAAGAAATAAATAAAAAGCTTCTGTGTGGTTTGAATATGCAGGCTGAGCAGAGAAAGGGGCGCAAAAGGGGGGCAAAGTGAACGAATGAAAAGGAGCATCTGGGCGGACGGAGCAATGTCACTCGGTAGCTTACTCGTAATTGTCTCGCCCCCCTTTCCCAACTGAGTGATACAAACGCTGTCGTGTGCCATGTTTCTAGCGGCCCTCTGCTTTATGACGGTTAGAAACTCGTCCGGCCCAGGCATAGTATATCGGATGCCGCATGCCGCCAGGAGACGCCGAAAAAAAAAAAGGAGCCGGATGCGGCCACAGGTCTCAAGGCAGGCAGTGCGGTATACAAAGTAATTCATACCTACCTAAACACTGCAACTAGCGCGCTGTTGGTACCGCAGAGGTCCACTTGAGTGCAGTGGGTTGCGAGTGGTGTCGTCAGGCAAGGAGAGCCAAAATCAAGACACTCACTCACCATAGATGTGGGATGGACTATGGAGCACAGGGCACTGAATAGGTGAAGGCCGCAGCGTGCAGTAGATTGGCTCCCCATTCGCTGCCAGCGGGCTCCAGTGGGAGAGCAAACGGTGTTTGGGCACCGCGGCATCCATCTGGGCGCAGCCGGGCCTGTCCTTGGACCTCTTGGGTGGTCAGGTCGCGGCATCCGTAGGCCAGGTTCTGGCACCAGCGCCCACTAATAAGGTACAGGAGGTTCAATGGTTGCCCTTGTAGCCTGTACGCATAGTCCAGTGGAAGGCCACCCGACCCCCAACCTGCGACCGACCGACGGCCGGGCTGTTGGACCAGATGGACTTGTGGCATTTGTGCTTTTTCTCTTTTCTGACACCGGTGGTTCCTATTTTCTTACACATCGCCCTCTTTTTTCTTCCTTTTTCTTCGTTTCCTCTTCCTCTCCCCCTGCCCAGCTCTGGTCCTTGTCCCTTTCAACCCTCCCCCCCCGTCGCGGCTGCTGGCCGTGGGTCATTCCCCCCCCCATCCCTCATTTCTAGGCCTACGCCGGCCCCCCGGATTGGCTTCCATTTACAGCGGTCTCCCCCCACTTGTACCGCCCGCCCACTGCGACACTCCATGCTGCACTGGGCATCCATCGCCATTCGAGCAATAGCACCCAGTACATCGGCACACCCCGGGCATCAAGCATAAGAGCGCTCACACACGCTGGAAATACAGCACACTCCGGATCAGGTCCAGACGCTGAGCACCTAGATTGCGACGTCGCCCTGGGCCGTCTCTGCATTGCGACCGTCGAAGTGAGCGAGCGCCATGAGCACAAGAACGGCTGCTACCGCCGCTGATCTCTCGTCGCGAGAGCCGCCATCCCGGAGCTACTCAACCCGTTCAACCCGTTCGACCCGTTCAGGAAGGCCCCCGCCACTGGCCGTCACCGGTCCAAGTCCAAGTTCTGTCGCTGCTTCTGGCACTGGCAGCGCAGCTCCCTCTCCCGCGCTTTCACCCGCCTGCGCCCAAACCCACGCCCACCACAACAACCACCACCACAACAACCAGATTTCTTCCTCGCACTCACCACACTCGCACACGCACACATACGCACAAGCCAACGGCACCAACGCCAGCTCAGCCCTCAACGGTTCCTCTTCAGCTGCCCAGCACCACATCCCCCATCATCACCACCGTCTCTCGCCGTCTGCCCGCCCCGGTTCCCAGCACACTTCGGCGCCCCAAAATGAGTACGACACCGCGCACATAGCCGCCGTTGCCCATCACTCCTCCAAGCGAAGCTCCAGCAGAGACCGCCCACCGCCCCCGGCAAGGGGCCCCGATCCCTCGCGGCCCCAGCGACGAAGCAGCACTCGATCCAACCACCACCACAACAACAATCACCATCCCGACATGGCGCCCTCGGCCACCGCTGCCCACAATGGCTCTGCTTCTGCCGCCGCCAATACACCAACGCAGCATGGCCAGGCCGACGCTCCTTCGTCTGCGTCCGCAGCGAGGCCCTCCACTTCCAAGCAGAGCAGGTCGCGCACCATCATCCCGACTCAGTCGGGCAAGTGGATTTTGGGCAAGACTATCGGTGCTGGAAGTATGGGCAAAGTGAAACTCGCCCGAAAGGAAGACGGTAGTGAACAGGTCAGTTTCCCTCTCTCTCTGCATGTCTCTTCCCTATCGCTCCCGCTTCTCGTCCCCGTTACAGCCCATTTGTTTTGTCTCTCACACTACCTCTCTGCGTTTCGTGATGTCTGCGCACAATCCTAACCACTCGCTCAGGTCGCTTGTAAAATTATCCCCCGTGGCTCAACCGACGATGGCCACCAATCCCGCGCCGATAAGGAGCGCGCCGACCAATCCAAAGAGATTCGCACAGCTCGTGAGGCTGCCATAGTATCTTTACTGAATCATCCCAACATCTGCGGCCTCCGCGATGTCGTTCGCACTAATCACCACTGGTACATGCTCTTTGAGTACGTCAACGGAGGTCAGATGCTCGACTACATAATCTCGCATGGCAAGCTCAAGGAGAAGCAAGCCCGCAAGTTCAGCCGCCAGATCGCGAGTGCCCTCGATTACTGCCATCGAAATAGCATCGTTCACCGCGATCTCAAAATTGAAAATATTCTCATCAGCAAGACGGGTGACATCAAGATTATTGATTTTGGTCTGAGCAACCTCTTCGCCCCCCGCGGTCACCTAAAGACGTTTTGTGGCAGTCTTTATTTCGCTGCCCCAGAACTCTTGCAGGCGAGGGCTTATACAGGCCCCGAGGTGGATGTCTGGAGTTTTGGCATTGTCCTGTACGTCCTCGTTTGCGGCAAAGTACCCTTTGATGACCAGAGCATGCCTGCTCTCCACGCCAAAATCAAGAAGGGTCTCGTTGATTATCCCAATTGGCTCTCAAGTGGTAAGACTACATCGCCCCCACTGTCTGTCAGTAAGCGGCGGGTGCTAACGGTGCTACAGAATGCAAGCATCTACTCTCACGAATGCTTGTCACCGACCCCAAGCAGCGAGCCACCATGCAGGAGGTACTGAACCACCCATGGATGCTCAAGGGTTTCAGCGGCCCTCCTGAAAACCATCTCCCCGTTCGTGAACCCTTGACGACCCCTCCCGAGCCCGAGGTTGTCCACGCAATGCAGGGCTTTAACTTCGGTTCGCCCGAGACCATCCAGGCCCAACTCACTAGAACACTTGAATCGGAGGACTACCAGCGAGCTGTCAAGCTATTCCAGCGAGAGAGAGAGGTTCCCGTTCCGGCCAAAGATGCCGAAAAGAGAAGGCCTTTTGGGTTCGACTTTTATAAGCGGAGGAACTCGGGCAATAGTCGCGATACCCTAAGCGGCCCCAGTTCCGAAGCGCTTCAGATTGGCAACGACCCGATGAATGCTTACAACCCCCTCCTATCTATCTACTATCTGGTCAAGGAGAAGCAGGATCGAGATCACGCAGAGATGTTCCCCCAGACTACCGACGCCATTCGCGAAAAGGAGAAGGAAAAGGAACGGGAAAAGGAGAAGGCCAAAGAGAAGGAGAAGGAGAAAGAACGGGAGAAGGAGAGGGAGCGGGAAAGAGAGAAGGAAAGGGAGAAGGAAAAGGAGAAGGAGAAGGAGAAGGAAAGGGAGAAGGAGAAGGAAAAGGAAAAGGAGAAAGAGCGCGAAAAGGCCAAGGAACCCGAGTTCTTGCCAGAGATTTCTGCTCCTCAAGCGGCATACACAAACACCGCCACCTATGAAATGACAGGTGAGAAGCCAACCGGAGGACGGACAAGACCTCGCGCTCGCACCCACGGAGAAGACGATATGCCCGAGCCTCCTAAACAAGTACCTCTTCCTCCTCCAGAGCCCAAGACCGAGCCTCTGAAGAAAGAAGGCACTGCCGCCGGTCTCCTACGCCGCTTCAGCACCAGGAAGCGCAGGGATCCTGAGCGTCTGGACAAGGATCGGTCTCATCCACCTGTGGTGCATGTGCACTCACCTGCTGAATCGTCCCCGCTCACTCCCCGAAAGAGCTTCAGCATCCGCCGCGGCCGACGCGATCGCGACGAGCGAGAGGAGCAGGAGGCTCGTTTCCGCTCCGGCAGCAGCCAACCGCAGCACAGCGACCTGCTCAGCCCTCCCATGTCTGCCGGCGCTGGCCAGACTCGCAGAACGGGTGGCCTGGGCCGATCTACTAGCGTCAACTCGGCCGAGATGAGGCGGCGCGACAATGTTAGGTTCGGCAAGGATCTCCCGCCAACTAGCGGCTCGGATCAGTCTGTTCTAAACGAGGACAGCCTGAGTTCACACCGGTCCCAAGGCCACTCTAGGTCGGCAAGCCTGAGGGACAAGTCGATTGGGCACGCCCGACGGGAGAGCATTCAACGACGCCGACAGAAGCGAGAGGCTGCTCAGGAGGCAAACGTTCCCGAAGAGACGGATGCAGAGCTGGAGCAAAGCGGAGTGTCGACGGATCGTCTCGACGAGACCGAGCTGGCCAAGCCGGTGTTCCTCAAGGGACTATTCAGCGTGTCGACAACCTCTGGCAAGTCTGTTCCCACCATCCGTACCGACATCAAGCGAGTGCTCCAACAACTCAATGTCGAGTATACGGAGATTAAGGGAGGATTCAGCTGCCGCCATGCACCCAGCATCGACCTGAACAGAGTGCAAGATCAGCCCGGAAGCCCTGGGCCCACGCCTAATCACCGACGCCGCTTCAGCTTCGGAGGTCTTCGACGAGGGGACGATCGGGAGCGTGAGCGTGACGAGTTCCGAGAGTCGGAGCGCCCTCCCACAACACCGCGAACACCTGGCCGAGATCGCAGCTTCTCCAACTCGGAGACATCTGTGGACAGCATGTCTGGGCGAAACGGCGGGTCGTCGAGAAGGGTGCCGGGAGAGACGAGCACACACGTGCAGAGTGACCTTGGCGGAAACATGGTTCTCGAGTTTGAGATTTTCATCGTCAAGGTGCCCCTGCTGTCGTTGTACGGTATCCAGTTTAAGCGGATGACGGGAAACACATGGCAGTACAAGAGCATGGCGGACCAGATTCTACGCGAGCTCAGACTATAATTGTCTCTGGTGTGGACGCACGACAATAATTACGGGCGTTTCATATGGCGTGATGAGGACGGTGCAAGCATTTGGATTAGATGCGCGGCGCAAGACATGGATGGACGACTTTGGTTGGGCTCAATGGCGATCACAGCGCAGGAGCTGGGGAGCATCATATTGTTTGTATAAGAGATGCGGGAAAGCCGGGTATCGAAGACGGATTATAGTTATATGGACGGACTCGGAGGAGCACATATAGTAGTTAATGATATATAGTAGCAGCAGAGTGTGGGATGGTGAGTGTCACGGTGCGTTAGACGAGACGAGCCGAAACGAGACTAGACAGCGGTGGAAGCTGACGGGGAGGCAGAGGGTGCGGAGAATGCATAGCAAGTTGGAGTAGCATAATGGAAAGAGACATTTGAGGTTTTTGCGGACACTGTGTGTAGTTACATGGAGACAGACGAATGCATCCGACACACATACGCACACACATACGCACACACATACACGAAGAGAGAGGGAGAGAGGGAGAGAGGGAGAGAGAGGGAAAGAAGGCCTGCCACATTGTGTGTATGTCATGTGCTATGTGTAGTAAGTAGTATTGTGCAACTTGCATCTCGACATCGGGCTTGGCATGTCAGAGGCGACGTCACCGAGGACAAGGACAAGGCTGACCAAGGGCGCGGCTGAGGCCAGAGCTCGAGTCGGAGGGAGAGACAAGACGACCACGAGGCTTGGGCTAAGGCTCGGGCTTAGGCTCAGGCTCAGGCTCAGGCTCAGGCTTAGGCTTAGGCTTAGGCTTAGGTCCAGAACGAGATGCGGGCAAAAGGTGCAGTGCAGCAGTGCGGTGCTCGCTCGAGGGTGCAAGTCACGCCTTAGTTAGGTATTTAGGTGGCTGCTAGGAGTGACTTCCCCCATGAGCGCGGACAAGTAGCCGCTCACGCAATTGCTGGCGGCCAGGGTACCTGAGAGGGGTCCGAGCGCCAGGTTCCGGATTCCAGGCGGGATCCAGCGGGTTGCGCCCAAACAAAACCCCATTGCGGTGCCTTCCTTCTCGAAGTTGCCTTCAGCCAATGGCGGGCCGGCAACCAGTCCGCAGCCCCAGTCGCAACCATCACAACTCTCGACGCTCGCTCCGGCATCTCTCCCACGGCCACTGCACCGCACTGCAACAATCCCATCCCGCCCATCCATCGCCCAATCTGCGTTCATCTACGAGTCTCTGTAGCCGATTCCCGCCCCACGAAGTTTTTTGCTCCCTCCTGCCCCCCCTTCGACTACATCGCCTAAAGCTTTGCCTGTGTCCGCAACGACAGGAGACGAGACCAGCGAAATATCTCCAACGTCGTGATAGCTGCATGCACAGCGCCCTCCCTGCATCCTCCCCGACGAGCACACGCCACTCCTGATCCTACTCCAAGCTCGTCCTCGCCCACGCTTACACGCAAATCGCCACGAGCATCCTCTCCTCTTTGTCCTCCTCGCCCGTCGCCTCCCTCAGCGATAAGTACTGCCCAAAATGATGCCCGCGGCGCACGTCTACGGACACCATCAGTTTACGCCCCAGAGCGCCGAGCAATCCTGGATGCACCAGCAGTCCGGCGCTCACCATACTCATGCGCAACAGCAGCAGGCCGCCGCTGCGGCTGCCGTCGTCCAGCAGCAGCAGCAGCAGCAGCAGCACTTCAGCCGCCTCGCTGCAAACGCCCACTCGTCTGTCGGCGGACAGCTCCCCGCCCACGCCCAGGATGCCGCCCACGACAACGTCTCTGAGGACAACCGCCGCACCATGGCCTACATTGCCGATCTGCTAAATGAGAACACCCGCGAGGCTGCCCTTCTCGAGCTCAGTAAGAAGCGAGAACAGGTTCCGGAGCTGGCACTCATTCTATGGCATTCCTTCGGTACGTGACCCCCACCAGCTGCCCTTGCCCACGACCATGGCCCTACGCAAACCGCTTGGGCTCTGATAAGGACATTGCGAGCTGACTTTTTCCTCCACAGGCGTCATGACTTCCCTGCTCCAGGAGATCATCTCCGTCTACACCCTCCTCAACCCCTCACAGCTCACTGCCGCCGCCTCGAACCGCGTCTGCAACGCCCTCGCCCTGCTCCAGTGCGTGGCCTCCCACAACGATACCAGGACTCTCTTCCTGAACGGTGCGTTCCTTCATATTCAGCCAGCAGGCAGGCAGGCAAGCAAGCCATGCTAGAATAAACTCAAAACTAACAATTCGCAAAGCCCACATTCCTCTCTTTCTTTACCCTTTCCTCAACACCACATCCAAGTCTCGGCCCTTTGAGTACCTGCGCCTTACAAGCCTTGGCGTTATCGGCGCCCTTGTCAAGAACGACTCTTCCGAGGTGATCAACTTCCTCCTCACTACGGAGATTATCCCCCTCTGCCTGCGAATCATGGAGACGGGCTCGGAGCTTAGCAAGACCGTGGCCATCTTCATCGTCCAGAAGATTCTCCTTGACGACAACGGCCTCAACTACATTTGCGCCACTTATGAGCGCTTCTATGCCGTTGGCACCGTCCTCAGCAACATGGTTGCCCAGCTCGTCGAGTCCCAGACGGCTCGCCTCCTCAAGCACGTTGTCCGTTGCTTTCTTCGGTTAGTCCTAACCCAAAACATGAGAAATCATCACCACCACCCCGCACCACGGACGTCTATTTGCTAACCACACAGCAATACAGTCTCAGCGACAATGCCCGAGCCCGTGAGGCTCTCCGCCAATGCCTCCCCGAGCCTCTCCGGGACGCCACGTTTTCGTCTGTTCTCCGAGACGACGCCGCAACCAAGAGATGTCTGGCTCAGCTGCTCATCAACCTCTCGGACAATGTCGTGGACCCCGGGTCAACTGGCGTCTCCAACATGTAGAGAGCGAGGAGGATTATAAGAGCGGGAGTGTCTCTCCCTGTTGTGACAATACGTACCCCTTGTGCATTGATAAAACGGCGATTCATGGAGGATGGGAGGATATGTTTTGATGGTATTCTGGGAAAAGTAAAGAAAGCGGATACAAAAGCATTCAGCATCGTCGATACCCGCAGCCCCATGGAGCTTGTTGCGTCAAAAGGGGCGCCGGCCCTGCAACAACCGCCGGGCCCGTCCTTTTTCTTGCGACGCGTCTTCGCTGACAGCTTTGGGACTTGCATTTTGTTTCATGTACCTTGGAACTGGATCCAGGGACTCATTTTGTTGTTACCGAGGGACAGGTGGCTGTGCATTATTTCTCCCCTTCTTCTTCTTTTTTTTTATTTTATTTATTATCTAGTAGTGACCAGGTTTTATACCATCTGGCGTCGTCAAATTTCGACAGGGTCTGAACAAAACCGGTCGAAGGGACATGAATTTTTTTATGTTGGAGGACATAGGAACGAACGAATACAAAAAAGAGGCCCGCGCCTTGCATGATTGCGAGTGCGGAGTGCGAGTGCGAAGCGGCAGGCGGTCGAGGGCGGTCGAGGGCGGTTCTGGTTTGGGGATGTCGGAGAGGATGATTTGCTGTCTTCTTTGCGTCGCAAGCTTGGGATGAGCATCAGGGGGGTTGGGGGGGGGTGTTTTGGGCGTTGGGTCGGTAAGTCTTGCATCATAATCACGGTGTTTGTCGAGCTTGGTAGTGTTTATAGGTTAAGAAAAGGAGACGACACGTTTGTAGTAGTAAATTTGGAGTGCCATTGGCGTTTGATTTATGTCTTGTTTGTACATCTATATCTTTGTGGCCCTGGTTGGTCCTTGGACAATGGCTTTGTGACGATTAAATGCCCAGACAATAGGGCCGGCCATTTTGTTCAAGTGCTGCTTACCTGGTCAAACCAATGACAAGTCAGTCGTATTTATCGCAGTGTAGGTTGTAAGTGTAAATTTAAGTGTAAGTGCAAATGCTTATTGAATTGCCTATAAATTCATGCAGTTTCATTACTCCATCATATATATATATATTCTTTCCCCAGAGACCCCTCCCCCCAATCCCACGCTCAAACTGATGTCTCTTGACACCCAAAAGAAAAATCAAGACTAAGAATGTTCAAAATCTTTCTCTCTCTTTCTCTCTCCTTCTCTCTCTCTCAAGGAGACGCATACTTGTACCCGTACTGCTCCTTGGCGGCGTCGACGAGCTTCTTCAGCTCGGTGCGGTCCTTCTTGGCCTTTTCGTCAATCTCGTCAAAAGCCGTGGGCCGTGGGGGGTTGGCCTCGGGCACGTTGAGGCCGCGACGGACAGCCGGGCGCTCCAGGACGCGGGCCAGCCAGGCCTTGACACCGGGGAACTGGTCGAGCGAGATGGACAGGCGCTCGACGCCGTTGACCCAGCCCAGCAGCGCAATGTCGGCGATGGAGTAGCGGCCGCGCCCGGGCCCGACGACGTAGTCGCGGTCGCTCAGGCGGGCGTCCAGGATGCCGTACAGGCGCTCCGTCTCGCCAATGTAGCGCTGGATGCCGTAGGGGATCTTTTCCTTGGCGAAGAGGGCAAAGTGACCGGCCTGACCCTGCCTGTTGTGTTGTGTTAGTATATATATATATATATATATAAATGCCGTGTGCGTGTGTGTGAGAGAGTAGATATCATCGTCACCACCCACAACAACAAAAACAAAAAGGGATTCAACATACATAGGACCGAGACCGCCGTGTTGCCAGCCAATCCAAGTTTCGGCACGGGTATAGTCGTCGTCGTCAATGGCAAACGAAAACTTGTTCTGAGGGTCGTACTTCCGCGTCAGGTAGCTCAGGATGGCGTTGCCCTCAAAGACGGCGAGACCGCCATTGTCATGATCCTTGATGGCTGGAATTCGACCGTTTTCGTTAACCTTTGTGAACCAAGGCTCCTTCTGGATGTTCTGGCCAATGTTTATGGCCTGGTACGTGTACTCGAGCCCGTAGGCCTCCTTGAGCTCCTCGAGCAGCACGCTGGCCTTGTAGCCGTTGGGGGTGCTCCAGGTGAGGAGCTCGATGCCCCTTGTGGCAATGAGACCAGTGGGACGGGCCATTGTGTGGGGGAGAAGATGGGGAGAGGGGAGATCTTGGGGGGGGTAAAGTTGATGGACTGGGAGGGGTTGTAGTAACGTTTGGAAGTTGAGACGATGAGTTGAGCCAATTCACCCGAGTGCTTTACAGCTTGTAGATGTTGATGTCGATGCTAAAAGTCTACAAGGCAACAAACAAGCGGGCCAACTGTCCTTTATATCCGAATATCCAAGGGCCCGACAGCGTAGATGGCCCCTTCTCAATGACGATATCACCGAATGCCTATTTCACCATCACACACCGGGGTTTGGTAATCTCGCGCGCGCAGAACTGGGAGGAAGGAGGGGGGGGGCCTGCTCGTTGGAAACCCTCCCCCGGCGAATCAATTGCGCCGGGCGACGGCGATGGCGCCGACAGAGCGACATTGGAGGCAGCGCTTCCCCATACGTTTGCGCGGTTATGGGATACCACCCGTGTCACTCTTCGTCTCTCTCCTTGATTCGTAAGCACGATTATCGATCCGGGGCGGATTAGCTAATCGCGTCAACAGGTTTCGGAACTCGGAAATAAAGCTTGGGGCGCCATGGACTAAGAGCAGGGATGGCTCAACCTTGCATTCCAAGTATATATATATACCCTCTTCTGTCAAGCCGCCTTATACGTACACATATGACTGGCTCCAACTTCTCTCCAAAGCCCGCAATGAAGAATAAATCCATACACAACAGTTGGGGATAATTACGAAACAAAATATTGAAGCCGTCGTTGTATTACTTGATGTTGTAGTTGTTTATGTTGTTTGTTACTTGGTGCTAGCTCGTAGGGTACTACCGGTTGCTTGGAGTCTGTGACATTCTGAATTCTTGCCACTGTCCCACGTCCATAATGTCTAGTTTGAGACCAAACGAATCAATTTTTCCCTCTCTATTCTGCAACTAGCTTATTTCCCTGCCAGCTTGTTGACCAGTCGTAATTATTACCACCTGTCCCCTTCATAATGCTGCATACCTGTTTCCATCAAATACCACTGGCTCGCTGGCGCTTTTACTACTCATTGAAGGCTCTTTATTTTTATTATCTGTTAAACCCCCGGTTAGAGTTAGTCCCCTTGATCACTCTCAAGCAAATAGACTAAATAATAACCCCGGTCTGGGCGGGGCCTCTCGTTGGTCTCGTTGTGATGAGGAATCCAGCGAGGTGGTTACTCGCACTGGTTGCTTCTACGTTCATAGCTGGAGCGATCAGGGCGCTAAACCATCGGCCCATACTCAGGACGCCAACCCTAGTTGTCATTGGTCTAAATCTAGACGAGCGGTTCATAGTTTTGCTACCATTCGGGGGGCCATTGGAGAATACCTCCCGCCATGCGAGAAGCCTTGTTGGATTCCAAAGCGTCTAGACAGCAATGTAATCACCAGTTGTCATCATTCTCTCGGATCTCTGGTTGGTAGCGGTGGCCGAAAAATGAGACATGTCCTTCCCTCCGCTCGAATCTTACGGCAACACTCCAGCTGGGCATAGTCCGAGCCCCATATGCAGCAATGCCTCTGTACGCATGCTCTTTCCAAAAGGGGTTGTCAGTGTCTCCGCCCGAGCCCAAGTCCTTCCATGAGGTTAGCGCCAATAGCTTGACTGGTTTCCCTTCCACCTCAAGTCTGACCCGGCTGATCTGGTAGTCGGTTGAGCAGTGAAGACATGCGCGCAACTGGCTGAGAGCAGCCCCGGGCCTCGACGCCCCCCACAGCTGGACCCAGGGCGTGTCTTTGTGAGTCCACAGGAAGTCGTGCAGCGCTCTCCAGGACGCGACGTAGCCTGCCCTTGAGCCCGTCTGCCCCTGAGCCACGCCATAATGGTCACTGGGGCAGAAGAGAAACGGGTAGGACAGCGCCCATTTTTCGTGGGGGCATATGCGGGCCATGTGCTCGTTCTGCTCTAGGAGCTTTTGGAGTTTTGGCACATTCGTTGAGGCATCCAGCCCCGGATGTAGTATCGTCTCCGTTTTAAGAAGGATACGGCCTCTCCAAAATCGAGCCGAAACATTGAAAACAAGTTTTGCATCCCCGTCTGAATACTTATTATGCGATGCCAGCATATCCAGTCCGTATACTGTCGAATTGAACCGATGCGATCTAGCGACCGCGGCCACAGCCATAAAGTGCACCTGCGGTGGAAGGTGGACCAGTTGCATACCGGCAACAGATTTATTGCATCTGGCAGCAATACCCCCTCGCAGTGTCCCCCGTCTGTCGTCTAGCCGTGGATAATGGAACCTCCGGCATGTTGGGCATAAAATTTGCGACAGCCAAAGCCCATCTTTTTCCAGCCGCTGGAGGAATATATATCGGTCAAGGGGGTCGAGTTTGAGCGCTTGGGGGTTGGCATAGTATGTGTGTCTACTGGCAAAGCCAAGCGATGCTCGGTCCAAGGGAGACAGAAATGATGCGATTTCCAGTAGTATTTCAAGCGGAGCTGCTTCGATCAAAGCATTTGGGGTCAAGGGTTGTTCCATTGGGAGATTTGGTCAAAAGGAGCCCAGACACTTGTCATGACGATGCGGTTGTCGTTGGTCATCTACCTTGGCCCGGAAGCCAGTCGTCTTTAATACAAAGCCAGCCCTTCATAGAGGTTATGTTAATCCATCAGGGTCGTCGAGGCCATACTTTACAACTGCCTTCCACAGCCGTGATGAAGTGAATTGCTTGGTTGGAGTGCCTCTCGTCAAGATTGGGTTTGCCTGTTCATGGTCATCAAGGGGGAACCGCTTTGTCCCATCACAGTCATCTGCCACAGGGCCATCTCAGTACCAACCTTCTGCTCGCTATTTCATTTTTGGTTTTTTTTTTTAGAGTCTACACGAAAGGATTTCAGACATTGTTCACTAGTCAGCGGGCAATAACTACACGCCACGAGACGCATAAGCTTCATCCCAAATACCGCGACAGTGACCATATTAGTATAAGCCGAATGACCCAATGTGATCCCACCAGTATATTCTTTATTTATTTTTACTTGATTAGATGGTATGTCATCATTCCCTCATGCGTAGACTCATGTCTTGATCTGTGTTTCTGGTCTGCGCGCCTGCCACGGCCAACTCCCTCCGTTGCCCGGGCCCGAAGCGAAGCGAGACTCCCGAATGTTTCAGACACACACAAAAGTGATAGTTTTTAATTATCCATTTTTAATGACATCTATGGAAAGATTTCACCAGCCTTGTTCAAAATGTCCATGCACAGTGGGCCACCACCACCACCATCACCCGTCTCCTCTTTGGAGCACCCATATAGTTATATTTAAACACGAAGGATCAGCTGCCAAAAAAAAAACCAAAAAAAAAGGATTGAAGGGGACAGATGAGGACAAGAGAGGCTTGTCGCGCGGTTCGTTTCATAGGTCGAAACTTGAGGGGAGATCCGTAACTGCAGACGGATGAGGCTGAGCAGTCTCAGAAAGGTGCGTGCATCTGCTTCTTTTTTTACTTTGCCTTGGGCGACGGCTCCAACTCTATTCCTCGGATCTGCCAGCCTCCTACGAAGATCCTTCGTCAGACGTCGTGATTTGGTTTTCATGTTTCAACGACAACGACGCGTCGCAAAGCAGCGAGCGGCCAGATGATTGTCCCGTCTCCACCGGCTCCCCAGGTTCCATTACAAAGGGTTCCATAAAATTAACACTTACAGACACGAGTGCGGAGTTTGAGGGATCAAGACGCCCTCCAAGGGTCATCTCGCAGACCGAGACAGTGATCGACATTGATTTCTGTCCAACACGCCCCCATAGCGTCGAGCCCGCCTGTCTTCAACCCCCATGTCGGTACCAAGGCTGTACAGTTCTAAAATAGGGACTGTCTTCACAGTCGGATTCGTAATCACATCACAGTCGCCGTGACTTCCGTGGAATCAGGGTACTCACCGCTCTACAAGGCCGGATGGGATTACCAATCCGTCCGACTCGGTGGTGTGTATGTGTGTATGTGTGTATGTGTGTATGTGTGTATGTGTGTGTGTGTGTTTGTGTGCGTGTGTGCATGTGTTCGAGTGTGGTGGACACGCGTGTGATGATGGATGGGGGCAATAATTCACTCTAGAATAATGCACAGCTACCCTATACCGACCTGGACGGAACCCAGGCCTGCCATGTGCGCTGGGGCCAAAAGCACAGTCAGAACCAAATGCCGTCAGCAGCCGTCAAAAAAGCTTCTCTGGGAAAGGGGACCAGACAACTGGGTTCTTACCATTCGCTGTGGAATCATTCAGCAACCCCGCGTGAGAATTGCCTTTTTTGGAGTAGAGCGTGCGCTGCCAGGTTACTCCTTCAACCACTCGTGCAGCCGGTAATCAGGAGATAGCCTCAACGGGACAAGGCCATGTGAGAGGGGTCCCTGTCGTCGTCGTAGACGCTCTAAACACCTCACCAGGTCCAGTCTCTCCCACAAGGAAAGGAGCTCAACGCGACAAGAGATGGGCACACCGAGGCGATGCGACCTTGACCAAAGGGCGCGGCGCACACAATGCAGTCATCCGTCATTCCAAATCAAGAAACTTGAAACCAGAACACCCGCGTGCCTCATCCCCGATTATCTCCTTCTAACTCCATCCAGTGCCGCCGCCAGTCCCAAGGCCCTGGGTCCACGATGGCGCCACCCGGAGATCCTTCACATGCCCTTCCCCAGACTGCTTTGAGAGATGCCACGGACATGCGGCACTCGATCGAATTTCCCGGCGGCGACGGCGGCATCCTAGGCCGCACCTGGTCTGATGGCTCTGGAATCGGAAGCCGTCACAAGGGCCTAGTCGTGGCGGCGAGAGGCTTCATCAAGGCAATGGTAACCTAGCGATGAGCCAGGGGTGCGCCCTTGCGGGACAAATGCTACGTAAAAAAAAAGTCATGGTTTTATTCTTCTTTCTTTTTTCCTTTCCTTGTTTAGTCCTTTTCGGAGATGGCCAGGATTCTCGTCACTGCTAAAATCCGAAGTCCCACTCGCCGGATCTTTTGCCAACGAGGCTTGGAAAACGATGGCGGGTGAAGCTACGACGACTAGGCGACGGCACCCGTAGATCGGTCGGCCATTGGCGCCGCCATTTGATATATCTCGGTGCTATGTTTGGCGTGAGCAGTGCCCGTCGACGGGGAGAGAACAGAGCTAGGAGCGAGCAAAAGGTTTCAACGGCGCCGCTGGGCATCGGACTCGGACTCGGCACCTTGGGCATAGTTGGTGCTTGTTTAATTAGTCTTTAGTCTTTGACTCTGGGGCTTTCTGAGGAACCTTTGTCGATTGCTAAGCCGGACGGTGCTTGCCTTGATCCAAGGTCCCGTCAACCTTGGGTCAGTTTAATGACGGCAAACAACGCGAGGTAGTAGCAGTTTAGCAACGTTGAAGCGTACAGTAGAACGACGGGGTCTGTTGATCCCATCGATGCTTGAATTCTCGCAGTGGAGCTAATGGGCATGACGATGACAATGACGACGGGGCGTATAGTTAGTTTGTCGAGGCCCCAGAAGCGATTCAACCAAGCCATGTGTGACCGTGAATGAAGCACACCGGTCCGGATGCAACGGGAATGGCACATTTGGACGAGGGGTGGAAGGGGAGTGGAAGTTGATGCCCATGACAAAGGATCAACGGGCAATGGCAACAGAGGCGAAGCAGAATTTGAAATCATGTAGTACTATTAGTGGTAGTAGTGACAGTTGTCGTTGTTGTTTGCCGCCGGATGACCGTGCAGGGCCGGATGCACAGCAAATGCAATGCAAAGCAAAGGCAGGTAGACTGACGAACAGTTGGAAACGTCACGGAACATGGACAAATACATGCACGCGGGCGCCGTCATGATGGCAAGATCGGGCAATGCCGATGAGAAAACAGCGGGAGACAACAAGATGCCACGAGGGACGGACGTGATGCTGGGGCTCTTCGCCGCTGCGGCATGAATTGCGGCCAACAGGGCACGCCAAGACGCAGCAAAGCCCCGCGGAGCTGAGCGCTGAGAACAGTGTGTGAGTACGGAGTATGGAAGTATAAGGTATCGGGGCGTCGTGATGGTGTTGTTGAACGCCCGTTGCCAGGAGGAGGCGGCGACGGCGGCGGAGGGCACATCTGCGCCTGCGGAATTGTTCAGGAAGGCATCCAGAAGAAGGGGCGTGAAAAGGCACGCGCGCGCGTTGAAAGGCCCAGACCGGGCTCACCGACCTCTTCTTGCCCCCCCCCCACCATCTCGGGAAATGTAAAGGGTAGAGGGCAAATGGGGATGGGGGATGGAAGAAGCATAATGGCCCCCAAATGAAATCTTGGTTGTGAATAGCGTCATGTTGGACCACGTACCTATGAGACGGAGTAGTTGGAGGAGGAGGAAGAGGAGGAAGAGGAGGAGGAGGGGTGTGGGGCACCACAGGGCAGTGAGGCAAAGGGGTGGAGGTGACCCCCAATCGGCAGGGACTCGGCGAGATTTGGGGTTGTGGTGGTCGCCTTTTTTAAGGATGCTACGTATATTTGCCGTTGTGAAATGGGTGCCGGTAAGGCAGTGTACAGTTCAAGGTGGATGTCAACTTGATGCAATGGATGGTGGTTGTCATCGGCAAGCGTTTGCTGTTCGTTTTCGTCGTATACCCAAACAAGGAGTAGCCGCGCGACGGCCGGCCGCAGGGCCCAGGGCTCCCACTGTGACTGCCATTCGGCCAGCGCCCGATTTGTAATTTTGGAGAGAGTGTCACTCACACTGACGTTGCGCAGATTGCGGCCTTGTAGCCTTGTAGCCTTGAGGTCCAGTCTGCGTGTGTACCTATGTGTGTGAGTGTGTGTGTGTGTGTGCCTGCAACTGTCTTGTGTGGGCAGGGGTGGCCCAGGAGGGGCAGGCGGCTTGGGCTGCTAGGGTACTCAAGTGTATGCTGGTTGAGTGGCCTGTTGGTGGTCCTCCGCCTTTTCACCATACAATCGAGCACTCTTGCACGTTAAACTGGCGGGATGCAGCCCCCCCCCCCCCCCCCCCCCCCCCCCGGACGAGAAGGGAAATATGGAGCAGGGGTGGTGGCTTGGAGACCCCATTTGGGGCTTGGAGCGGGGGTTGGTCGATTTTCCAGTTGGGGGCCGAAAGGGTAATGCACTGGTACATACTGGGAACAGGCACTAGCCTACACCATCTGCTGCAGCTCTTTGCTTCTGTGTGGGCTCTTCCGCGCTATGCTCGATGAAACGGTTTACATGCCTCTCATTGTCCCCCCTCTCTCTCTGCCATGTCTCTGCATCCCCTCCCAGCCTCACATTAACCTGCCCCAGCAGCAGCGCACGGCTCGGCCGGGAGTGGCGGAGCAAGAGCGCCGGACCTACGGGGCCAGAGAGGACGGTTGACGGAACTGCACCGGGGGAGTAGGGTTACCGGCGAGGTACAGGAGGTACGGACGGTACCCATGGCGTACCCTTTGATTAATTTTTTTTTTGGTCCTGCTCGCTGCTAGACAATCCCGCTCTGCCGATACAGCGTTCCATTGCCATTGAGCGCTCGTGCATAACCGTACGCACACGAGGCGGCCTTGATGACGAGTTATCACCCATTCAGTCGTTCGGTATACCGGGGCCCCAGTTTAAACAGCTGCCTGGTGTTTTGTTTATCCCCCTTCACGACACGAAACAACCCTTCTTCCCGGTGCCGGTGCTCGTATCTCTCCAATTTTTATTTCTCCTCTACAGAGACACCTCCGCATGTATTTGATCTGTCGTGTCGTGCTGTCGCACATGCTTCCACGGAATGCGTCCCGCACATGACATAGCGCCCAGCCACTTCGGAGCTGAAACTGAGGAAGACAGGCATGCAAGATGCGAAAGACTGCCGCATTTCGCATTTTCGCCAGTTTCCCAGGACCGAAATCTGTGCATGATTAGCATGCCCGATACAGCGTGACCTGGTTGCCCGGCGTCCTCAGCCGCACCCGACAATGTCTCGCCATAACAGATGCAAGCCTCCTGCAATCGCGGACAATACCATTCCCCTTTAGGTTACATCCAGCGCCCGTTTCTGCACCGAGCTCTGATTGGTCAACCGTCACAAGGCACGGCCTGCCATGTACCCCGTAACTTTGAGAGCACACAGCTCTATTGAGGGACAACGCATGCCTGGCGAAAGTCCAATTCACAGCCCTCTCGTTTCTTTTTCCTTCTCGTCCCTCGTCTTTTTCTTTTCCTGCATTAACGCTAGCCCGCTCCATTGGTCGGCAGCCACAGCCGAAGTGTCTGGGATGCCATAAGAATAAACAAGTACACAAAATAGAATAAAATAAAAATAAACATCAAACCGGATGGACCGGTCAATGGGAAAATTTCCTGCGCCGCGATGCGAGTCTTTGCTGGACAGGAGAAGGAGACCACCTCCAGGGCCAATGAGGGCCCACACCTCATCTTGTTCCCGTTCAGCCCTACGGAGTACGTACCCAGCTCTCTACGTAGCGCACTCCCCCATGTGCCTATCCACCCGTTGCTCCCTCGCTAATGGCACACCCCGCACTCGCTGCACTTGCGGGGAGCCGTCCCTTCAACAGCTCATGGGTTCATTCCTGACAATCTCCAAAACAGTTCATTCGTCATCGCCGTTCTCATTCAACGTCGAGTATGTAGAAACCTCTGGCCACCGTTCTCAATGGACTCGTCGACCCAGTTTATCTGGAGTGCTACGCGGACGTAATCACAGAAATTAATTAATATTAGTTAGGCAATGATCCGGGAACCATTGGATTGCACACGCACGCTACATACGCGACCTTGAACCACGACATGCTGCTGCTGCTACTTGCTGCCCGCTGGCGTTGCGGCGTCCTGCATGCAACACCCCGTGCCATGGTACCGCGACCATCCATGCAACACCACAACCGCAGCCCGCAGGCGTCGCATCCCCATTTGTGCTGTGGGTGGTCCCGGACACGCCGAAGCCTATTGCTAGGCTCACCGCTAGGAACAGCTCATTCTGCTGCAGCCCTATGGTCTTGAGTGCCGACTTTCTGACGGTGCGTCGTATCCCCAGTCCCCTCAGCCTGTGACGGGTGCGGGGATGCGACGGGCCACTTACACACGCGAGAACCACCTCGAGCTCCAGTGAAAGCTTACAGCTCCTAGCTCCCCAGCTCCATGTGTGCTGCTCGCCTCCATGTGGAAATGGCGGGATCGACCTCGTGCCTGTGCTTGCTTGTCGGCGGGGCCTCGACATGAGCTCCCCTCATCCATCACACATGGGCCTCGGTCCCACGTCCTCGGTGACTTGGCCCCCCTCGAGTCAACCTTGTGCTACATTTGCCGCACGATAGGCTCCCATCCCGTCATCGATGATTTCACTTATCGGCATCGGGGACCTGCAGCTCTAGAGGTGATTCGATTGGGGGGCTTTACGCTTTCGCTCCGCTTCGCCTCCTCTGGTGTCGGCTGCCCCGAACATGATGCCGGGTGATGTGCATTATGATGTCGCCGGGCAGCGTTTTAATTGTTACTGTCACCGCTCATGTGCCTGTCTGTACTTCTCTTTTCCCTTTGTTATCTCGTCCAGGTCGGATGCATGGTGTACGCCTTGCTGGACGCCTCCTCAACTATGTTTCGATAGTGTCTCGCGTCTGCCCTCCGCGAACACCGGGAAAAGGGTCCACCCCGACACGGAATATGAGGGGCCCCGAGAGACGGGGGGGGGGGGGGGGGGGGGGGGGGGGGGGGGGGGGAGGGGGGGGGGGGGAGGGGGGGGAGAGCAAAGAAGAAAGAGAAGGAGGATTCACGGTAACATGTAAGGGGGGATTTACCCCCAATTTCTAGGGGGGGGGGGGGAAAGCGAGTGGATTGGGAAGGGGGGAGGGAGGGAAAGACAACGTTTAAAACCCAGCCACCGATGGATCTGTTACACCGTCTTCTGCGAGAAAAAAAAAAAAAA
>JAHVYB010000063.1:134817-149648 GCA_020623695.1 Calonectria henricotiae | reverse complement strand
GTGTGGTGATGATAGTGAGTAGGGTGGGGTGGGTGATGTTCAGAGTGTGCGTTAAGATGTGGAGTCTGACAGGAGGAGCTGGGGGTAGGGAGTGGGGGTGGGGAAGGTGGCGCAGAGGGAGGGAGAGGGAGGGGGGGGGGGGGGGGGGAGGGGGGGGGGGGGGGGGGGTGTGGCTGCGAGAGTATCTGATGGGGGGAGAGACGAGTGTACACAGAGTAATAATGTGCCAATCTTCACGTGACCATGTACAGAGGAATTTAGCCCACATTCTCAGGGCGATGGGTCGAATGCGATCGCATTGGCAAGGCGGCGGACGACACTCCACATGCCTCCCCTGCCTCCCCTTTCGGGTTTTTTGATGTTTTGAGTATGAGTCCTAGTGATGTCGTGACTGGTTGTCAATTGCCAGGCCAGAGCCGGGATGGTTAGATTTGCCGCCGAGTATCGATGGATCGTGGGGCAAGAGCGAGCGCGGGAAACGGCCCATGAGGCCGTAAATGGAAGCATTGTGCGCACCCCTGGCTCCCGGCTCCAGGGAGCTCCGGCAGCGCACGACTTGTCGCCGTCCGGCCCCCGGAGGAGGATCAAGAGCTTGGACACTTTGTGATCCCTTGGCAGCGATTGAAAAATGGCCTCGTAATTTGGCTAAATCCACATGGGCACACCAAGCAGACGGCAGGAACGCACCCAGAACTCGAGAATATGCAACGTTCCAACATCGACTTAGGACACATTTGGAGATATTCTTCGATATTGCTGCTTCGCTTGTCTTGATGCCGCCGCCAAACCGGATAGCTGGCCTGGGCCGTGCGGGGCGGGGAAACAGCCCCAAAGCACCCAGACCATCCATCAAACGGCCTGAGTGCGAGGCCAGACATACATTACACCCTCCAGACGGGGTGGTTCTCGTACCATTTTTTGAGAGGGGCGTTCATCTTCCCCAACGAGTGAGGCTGGCTGGTGGCATCGGGAAACAAAAATACCAAAAAAGAGCACACGAATTGCTTCACCGAAGGCTCCCGCATACCATCATGCTACACTGGCTGCCCTACACGCCCCTCCCCCCATCTCTCTCTCTCTCTCTCTCGCATTCCGCCGAGCTGAAGCGACGATGCAATGCTCGGCGACCTCCAACGGTTTTTCCTAGCCTTGCACAATCGCAGGCTGCGCCCATGCACAATACCTTTCAACCCTGCAATGTCAATGTCGAAGAAGACCGACCCAGTGGCTTCGGAGAGTGAGAACCTTAAACCCCCCCTCACCTTCTTCCCGACATGACATGGGGATGGGACCCTCAAGTCTCGTCAAATTAAGACGCAACCTAAGTTTCTCCCAAGCTTTTTTTTCGACCCCACTCTGTTGGGCTGAGGCGGCGGCTCCTTCACAGGGCCTGGTCTTGCCACCCCCTCATCCCCCTGCTGCTGGCGTCTTTTGCCTGTTTCTCCCGAGGGGCGCTCACTGTCGAAGCCTGGGCCTGTCACTTACACACCCCCTTTGAAGGGTTCAACGGCCGATGCCAAGCCTCGCACTCGTCGCGATATTGCTCCAGGGTTAGCGATTGGCTAGCTGGGACTCAGGTTTCTTTTCTTTTTTCTCTCTCAGTCGTTCGTGTTTGAGAACCAGTGGTCACACATATGAGCAAGTGTATCGGGCTAGCCGAAGTATGGCATTTACTGCTGGCAATGTGCATCACTCATGCTGGCACCACTCGGCGGGCTCCTGTTGCTCGTGGAGGTGGTTGTTGTTTCTGTTTAGTTGCCGGGTTTCAACCAAAGCTTGAGCTCTACTGGTTGATATCAAGCGGCGATCAAGCGCGGATTGCCTCTTATCCGATCGACGTGGATGGATGGCACTTGCACGAGTGCGAACCAACCAGTCAAAGAGTAGAAGTGGCAAAATCCGGGTGCTGTCGGGAAGAAGTGGTGGTGTTGGTGAATACTATTTTTGTGAGACGTTGTTCGCTGGCGATGCTCATCAACACCATGCGAGTATAATTGGGATGAATTATGATACGTAATGACCCGTTGCTGCTCGCCTCTTAGCGCGAAAAAAAAAGTCCTACCAAGAGCTGGTAGGCTCCAAGAGAGCCCACGTTGGTTAACCGCCTGGCAGGCGGACAAGGGATCCGGCGGCCGCCCAGCTGTCTTGCCTCCTTGGCCCCCAAGATCTTTTGTCGGGCCGCCAGAGGGGTGGAAGGCCTACGACTCCCGCACGACGTGATTTGTCCAGGGCTGTTGGGAAGGTTTTGAAATGAGGACGGCAGGAAGGGTGTTGCATCCGCAGTTGTCACACACGAAACAGGCCACGGGAAAAAGTAAGGATGGCACCTCGGGGAAGACAACGACGGGGGCCTCGTAGGGCTGGGAAGGCAGACGGGGAATAATGCAGCGCCCCCGTAAGCACACAAAACATGGCAAGTCCCAGGATAGGTTGTACGCAGCACTATCACGGGCGAGGCGATCAAGAGTCCATCTTAAACAGCTGGTTGGCCATTTGATACGTGGGACAACTCGACAAAGTGCCGTACGCCCCCTCCTCTCTGGTCTGCGATATGGCCGAATACCCGTCCACTATAGACAGATGAAGACATTACAATCTCTAGTGTAGTGTGCTGCAGGCACCCCAAAAAAATCAACGCACCTGTAAAGACCAAAGGACCGCAACAAGCTTAATCAAACGGTGCCATGTACCGCTCGCCTTGGCTTCTTCAATCTTCCTCAATGTACTCTGCTAGCCAGGCCCCATCATGCTGGCTTCAGGGGAGAAAGAGGCACTGCATCAGCCTGTGAATGGAGGCTTTGGATTGGACAAAGAGGTACTTCTTTTTGTTCTTCTCCCCCATCCTCCGGTGAGAGAAATGAGACGAAGCAACAAAAGGACTAGGGGGAAACGGGATGAATTTTTGGGCGCGAGCGTGCAAAGAAACGAAGATGTACATTGTATTGGCAGCCGTTCCTAAAAGCCCCCTCCCCCAAAAAAACCCTAAAAAAAACCATGCAAGCCTTGGGGCTGAAGGCGCGGCTCGAAAAATACGGCCAGATCGGGCCAAGTCCACCACGTTTCGAACTTTGAAGTGGCATATGAAAAAGGGTCTTCAGCATTTTTGGGGGCCGCGAAAGTCCCAGTTATCAGGGGTAATTGTCGACTGCGCGCGCACACGCAGTAGGCGGAGGAGGAGGAGGAGGAGGAGGAGGCCCTACCTTTGGGTGGGGTCTCTCAGCGACAGCAAGCGACCCTTTTGGGTGTACACATATGCACAGTCGAATGCACGCAAGCCAAGTGAAGCCAAGATGTCGACACAGTAGCACCGAGGGGGGGGAGGGGCGGCGGCGGGGGAGGCGATGGATGAACGGAGAGAGAGAGAGAGGGTGTATGCCGTGGCCATTGCCGTGGGCATCGTTGCGTTGGGTTTAACGGGCAAAACGGTCTACCAAATTAAAACATAAACCAAGAGAGAGAAAAAAAAAAGGCCCTTAATTAATAATAAATAAAGTAGAGTAGAGAACGGGCCGGTGCGTGTGTTGATGTCGAATTTACCCTTTTGGGAGATTCGTATGCCTTGGCCCAATTGGCGGAGATAGGACTTTAATTGTTCGGGTTCCGTAGCCGTAGGCCGGAGGGCGGAGGAACAGAAATAACGTGGGGTGGTGGACAGGGACTACGACGACTATGATGGCGGCTACTACACTGTTGGTCGCCTGTGAGCTGCTGGGGTGGTTAGTGCGCGGAGGGGGGAACCGTACCCGAACATGGGATCAGCACAGCCCAAGTCGTCAACGCAAACAACAACTGTAAATTTGGGTTAATTAAATACCCCTCTGTATACCCGCACGCTCGCAAACACCATGTTCCCGTCTAATTCCCAGTGTTATCCTGCTCGCCGAGTGCCCTGTGCTGTTTTGTTTGGTCTTGATCATCCTCGTAACCTCGCAAAACCAGGAAGTGGAGAATAATAATAATAATAATAAAAAACTACGTAGGGAAGATGGGACATGGTCACTGCAATACTCAAAGTTTGCTTCGCATGTAATAGCGTTTTGCCAAGTAATTGCCTATGCAAACGCGTACGTTGTTAGGGTGGTTGTTGCTGCGTTGGCAGCCTCATCCCTGTCCTCTAGAAGAACGAGCGAGGGGGGCTGGGGTGTAAGGCTGAAAGGGCAGCCGAAACCCGCACGAAATTCCTGAAATCGGCCCCCGGGCAGGATTGGATCCTGCACGATTCGGAGTACGGACCTTGGCGACAATCAACGGTAGTCCGAAAGACGAGGCTGCAAGGTTCATCAAGTCCGAGCAGGTCCAGGGATGAAGCATAGTCGTTGAGATTTGGTGGGAATTTTTGTTTTGTTTTTCGTCCCCATCGATCCATGGTTCATCTCGTCTTTCCAGGGTTGGGCCTTCAGAATTTTTTTTTCCGTCTCTCCCTTCCTGCTCGATCCACAAGTGGTTTTGGTGTTAGTGAGACTGTTGGCTTCGATGCAATCAATGGCGCAATAACTCGGCAGTATCTGAAAACAGCGAGTGAACGTTAGCGGGCGTCTCTCCCCCTTGGGGGACATGGGGATGGGGCACCCGTGGTAGTGGGATCGTGGATCTGAGACGGAGCCGAAAACAAGATTCGTCATGGCAAAGGGCTCAGACCACCATGTTTGAATCAGGTCGACTTTTGTACTTCCTAGTTGAATCAAGCAGACGAGGCCATTTCACGATCAACACGAGCCCCCCGGCGCGCCGTGCTCCCTGTTTGGGGCTCCGTTGACACCTTCCCCGACTTGTCATTTTCTTCAGTGGACGGTAAAGTCGCCTGATGTGCCCACCTTACGGGGGGGGGGGCATGGGTGATTGGCCAGTGGGGTGAAATGAGGAAGAGGATCGCCCTTCTGGCAGGATTGAGGCGAAGTAGCCAGCACCACATGGCGAATGCTGGGACTTGGGACCCCTGGAGGGGGGGGGACATGGCAGTGGCATGTCGCATTCCCCCTCCAACTCCGCGGACGGAGCACGGAGTTCAAGACGGAACTCCGTCTAGGACGCTGAAGGGGGATCGGGGTAGGGATTTAGTAGAGAGGGCGAACAAGTCCGTCCGCAACAGACGGGCGGGCGGGTGAGTTCCCCACAGTACCAGTACTCTTTCAGTCGAATACACGACTTGACGTCCAAGGGCACTGAGCGGCCCATGGGGCGGCCCATGAGGCATCATCCCTTCTGGGAAAAATGACGTTGCAAAGCGCACAAAGGACATTCCCCCTTTGAGACTTGGGAATAGTGGCAGTCCGGCCCCATTGAGGACTCGTCGCGCAACACAATTACTGAACCTTGCGATATGCGACGCAACCAACGCGCAACAAAAGAAAGGCGAATCCCCCTTCGAGAAAACGCCTTGGCGGGAAAAAGCAATTGGCTGCTGGGTCTGCGCAGTCGTCATACATTATCGCCGCATGCATTCTACATCTCATAGCTGCTACATCTTCACCAAGATGTGGTGTAGACCTACCTACTTTGAACGGACCATCATCGCCCTCGGGCCGGGCTCTGGACTTGCACGACAATGACGAATCCCTCATCTCTTCGTCCGCAGCGGTCTATTCAATCAATCAATCAATCAATCAATCAATTATTCCCGAAGCCCCTGCCCTTGAACCTCACTATCTTTTGCTCTTTTCGTCCTGATTTTCCTCTTCTGGCTCTTTTCGTCGACGTAAGGGATACCCAGGATGCTCCTATCCTAGGAGAACGTGCGAACCAAACCGAAGGGACGGTAACATCCGGGCCCTGTAACCCCCCCGCTGGGACCACGCACGCACGCCGTCTCTGCCGTGCCGAGCCGGACAATTTGTAATTGACTTGGTTGATGCAAAAAAGAACGTTATTGCGATGGACCGACGTGGCGTGTAGATTTGGCACTTGGTGCGCTCACAAGGTAACCTCTACCATGCAATGTCCGGCAAAGTCCTTGCTTTTTTGGAGCGGAGAAGGGAGCCTCGTGCGGGCGTTCTCAAAGACCAGAACTTGCAACTCAATGGAGTTTTTTTCTGTGATTCGTTCAACAAGCACAAGGGGAGTGAGTGGGTGACCAGGGGCGGGGGACCCACGGCAGTGTTGGGAAGCCCTGCCAAAGGATTGCCCCAATGTTCAAATCGAGATAGGGTGTGTGTGTGATTTGTTCGTCGTGGTCAGGATCGGCAATTTCCATCTTTGCAAAAAAAGACAAGGGCAATCGCCCTCTCGTTCGAGCGGAGAAAATGGGGACTCAAGCCGGAAGGGTGGTGGTTGAATAGAGGCCTGTTAATGAAGTCATGATGGAGGGGGCATAGATCATGTTTTTTTTTTTTTTTAGTTGTTCCTTGTCTGCTAACAGAAAGGCACAAGCCAGCAACGATGCATGCCACCATCACTCAAACCACATCTTAGGCCTAGGCCAATGGGAGCGGAAGAGATGCATCTCTTTTTCCCCTTGGAGTTCGGAGATTTAACGGCCCCCAATGCAGCCCACCACGCCCGTCAGTGAAAACCTTTGGCGTAGCATGCTGGGCAAAAGTTATGCAAGTATCGTGCGGTTTTTATTGTTGGTTGCGGATTACCGGTGGTGTTGATGGTTGTGGTGGTTGTGGTGGTGGTGAGCTCTACCAGAGCAAGTCTCCGATGTGCTGTAACACAGATACGCACGCGAAAGCACCTATTCAGTCGAGGGGGAGAGGGGGGGGGGGGCTCAAAACAGGCTGGAAGCAGGTTAATTACGGGGAAACTAAACCCACCAGGGCCACTGTTACGGCGGTTGAAACGTTGCGAGCATGTCAATCCAGTCATGACTGCGGGTAGCAAAACACTACGACAGGCACAGGGCGACTGAGTGCCATCTGGCGGTTGAATTGGCGCCCAACAAGGGTGGCAGAGGTGGAAGGGGGGGGCAGGTAACGCAGTCTTCAATCTTCCCTTTTGGGGAGGGGGGAAGGGGATCATGTCAGATCCTTGGGGCGCTCATATGGAAAACGGAGTCTGGGCGATGTAACGGCAGTCTTTTTGTATTTTGTCCTTGGTTGCTTGTAATCAGAACAAATGGCGGCGGGAGGACGAAATTCACCCTCCTCTCCTCCCCAATACCTTTTCTCTTCCGGGTCTGTCCTCTGTCCAGGAAAGGAAAATGCCAGGGTTCCATTCTTGCGCGCGTTTGTGAGCATGGGGTTGCCGCCAATGCCTCGGAGGGGGCGGTTGGCGTCAGCGGCCAATGACGGCGCTGCGATGGCCATCTGTCGCGCTTTGTAAGGCAGTTTATTTTTGTCGCCAGCCTTACAAAGCTGGGCGCACGGCCGACAAACATGGTTGCCCGTCACCCGCGCCTCCTCTGCCGTCATGGGCCTTGGAGGCGCCGGCTGGCTCGCTACAGCACGCACTTACACACACCCTCACCATCCTTTAATTGGTTTTTTTTTTTCTTTTCTTTTTCTTTTTGGCTCTTCTCTTGACTATGTTTAGTTTACTTGCTTGCTACTCCCTCCCCCCCCCCTAGCTAGCCGCGGGCGGAGGCACTTTTGATGAGGCCCGTCTTTGAGTCGTCGTCCCTTGACAGGTCTGGGGGAGGAGGTAGGGGGGTGTTGTTGATGGACTAGGGGAGGGATGGTGAGGAGGGGGCCGGACAAGATGGCAATCAATCAGTGACTCCGCCTTTTCCTCTACCAAAGCAGCGCTTGTTGCCCAGCGGAGGGCGGGTGGACGATGGCTGCTGCTGTCCCTATTCCCACCCTCAATCTGCTCGCCTCCCCTGCTCAGTTGGGGAGCCATTGCGGCATGGGACCTGCCAACAGACTGGAACTGGCAGCAGTCCATGCACACATTCAATTCATCCGGTCTCTGGGTTCTGGACCGAGATGGACCAAAAAAAAAACCAACCAAGTCTCCCCCTCTCCCTCCCCCCTTCTTCCTCTATATTGGTAATATGTGTTCTATATGTATGTACGTTTTGTAATGGTCATCATGTATGTACGGTTACCGCCCCCCTACACGCACATTCGCAGGACCCGGTTCCAAGTCCTCGGGTGCTCTCTCACACACGCACCCACGCACACACCCACGGCATCGGAACCGTCTCGGGTGAGATGAGATGGGGGAACGGGATGGCGTGGGAAGGCCCGCCATGGCACTAGATTGGACTGCCATAAGCCTTCTGTAGACTTTCTTGGCTTGTCTTGAGACCCTGGACCTGTCGGCCGCCGTACCTAATGCCCCCTGTCATATTTTGTACGATCCTTTCCATTTTCATGTCTGTCAAGGGCGTGGAGCAATGAGCCCACCGAAATGACTTGTACGTTTTTTGGGGGGTGGTGGTTGTGACTCAATTACACGCGTATAATCAAATCCCTTCTTGTTTTGACTTTTGGGTTTGGCTTCTCAAGAAAAACACGCCCCAGTCCCCCCAGTCCTCTCGCAACCTCGCAAGGCTGGCTGGTTGGGTGGAGACGGCATGCCAGCACCCGCTCGTTTCAGCCCCAGTTCGAATCAAATTTCCCTAAATAGGCGGACTCCCGTTCAACGGCGTGCGACTGAGCCACTCGGTTGGGCCATGTCCTGACCGCCGACGAAATTGCCATCCATCTGCATTGCAATTCCATTCATAGACACGGAACCGCTGGCCAGAAAAAAAAAGAAGAAAAAGAAGAAAAAAAGGCGGAGACCTTGTTTCTCTCTTTTGCTTTGGGGGCCAGGGAGGCATGGAGCTAGGGATGACTGTGCGTGGTCAGTCAACGACATAGACCAATTTGGCAACCTGATTCGAGCTCATGAACTGTGCTCGTCGGCATGACGCACGAATCGTGCTGCGTCTGTCGCGGCCTACCAGGCCACAGTGTTCAAGGAAACACGGGCGGCTGTTGATCGGCACCGTTGTTGTCCACCCTCCTTGCCACTCCAAGACACTCTCCCCCAGGTGTAAAGGCCCTTAGCTTGGGATCCGCAGGTAAATGGCAGTTGGCATTATCTCTCTCCCCCCCCCCCTCGACCACGGGATGGCGTCAGCCGCTCTTCCGGAGCTAGGCACGGATTTTAGACCGCCCCAAATGAGCTTGATCACAGCAAAAGGTCATGATTCCGGGGACTCTGGCGGGCGCAGGGAATTTAGCCCGCCACTGGCGTTGGAACCCAGGCCTGTGCGCGCCAGCAGACCAAGAGGAGCTTTACAAGAGCGGCTTGTGAGTTACAGCATGGGCACTGGCTTAACATAGCTCCACTGCCACACGCGGCGACGGTGGGGAGAATTAGATACATTTTCTCGTCAGGATGGGCGGCTAAACTCTGGACCATCATGCACTCGATCCACAGACCGCAGCAACCCAAGTAAAAGTAGTTACAATCCTATGCTTGGCTTCCTTGTAGGGCCAGTACAACGGCGTCCCCCTTCGTCCGTCACGGGGGATGAGGGGATGGGAGGCACGATGGTATGTGATCGGCCGACACGAGCCTCCAGTGTGTCGTGAATATCAAGGCGCAGCATGTGCCCGAAGCCGACCGGGCCAGTCCGGGCAAGCGATTCTAGGTTGCGAATCACACATAGCATAACACAGATGCAACTGACGCAGACACATAGGGCAGAGATGGGGCGGACGACTCAAACGGCGAGACAGACATGAGCCATGCAGATGGCGCTGGATCCATGGTGCCTGGGTTGTCCCATGTGGTTGGGCAGGCGTGAATGGGTTCTCTGGAAGAACAAGGGTTGCAAAAGCCAAGTCCCGGGCAGTATAGTCCCCTTGAGGGGGGGGGGGGGTCGATGTTACTGAAGATGGCAGCGGCTGGGCGGTAGAGCAGAGAGTTGCGGTGTTAGAGAGGATGACGGGGGACTGTCGTCACACAGCCCTACGACGGCGCCAGGCGCAGATGATCGGCCCGGCCTTGTGGCCCCCCAGGTGGGCGGGCTATTGGGGACGGCTCGTGGTTGGTTCTGGGAGGGGATTGGGTTGCGGCGTTGAAGGTGCTGGTTTGGAACCTTGGAGAGGGTATTTGGGGAGTCGGGGACAGGCTTGGATTGGATGAGCGGGCGCCGAGGTTGCGAATGCGGTGTGGTGCATTGGCGTGGGCGTGGGCGTGGCATGATTTACCCACTGTGACGGGGTGGGTGTAGGGGCTGTATCAAGTGGGAAGTGAGCGATGGTGGGCGTACTCGAGCTTCTAGTGGCTACAACAGGACGATGGCGATGCTGGTGCCAAAAAAGAATATGGGCTAAATTTGCCCACATTTACCACGCTAAGGACTTCGGACTTCGGACTGGACCCACCAGGCAAGGTCGCTTCCTCCACTTGGGCTTGGAGCTTGGAGACACACACAGTCAAGACGACACAAGGAATCCGGGCTGAGCTTTGTGCAGTGGCTAGTAGCAGGTCGAAGGGTGGCATAGACTTGGCTTTTGTGAACCTTGGGCCCTGGTCCCCTGTGATGGCCCCCGTGATAGTCCCCCGGGTCCCCGTTCGCCGACTGCGCAGCCTGCCTAACATTAGTTTTGCCCTCTGTTCTATTATTTCCATTTGCTTAGTGATTTTGCTGCTGTTTTTATTCGGGCAATGACAAGAGGGTGGCAGGGTTGACAGGGAGCTGTCTCTTCTGGGTGGTACGTTGCGCTCTGCGCTGTGCTGCGCAGCGCATTCGCCCTCGGACCTTTTGGGTTGGGCAATTGAACTTTGAAATCCGGGTGGCACTGTGGGCGTTGTTTCTGGGCATGAGAATGCGAGCATGCGCCGCGTTATTCTGGGTCGTTGTGCAGTCTTGTATTATTGTCGTGTGTCGTGGTTTTGCCGGTCCAGCACAATGTGCGTACCATTTGCCCACTCTGCTAAAATTGGTGGAGTTGTAGACCACCTCCAAAGCCCAAACCCAATCGAGCTGATTACACGATTACACCGGGTGCCCTCTCCGCCGCCCAATCCACTGCCAGACTGTTGCGCTTCCATCTCTCCACCGTCGATGCTACGAAACCGTTCCCTAAAAAGTCCCGAAAGGCAGTGTCTTTGACCAGCGTGCGCCTGTACTCGCCGCGGCCCTGGCTATCTGCTCGGGTACCATAACCATTCCCTGGAGCCGTATCATTGTGTCGCCGTTGCATCCTGGCCCGAATTAGAAGACCGCTCCCCCCCCCCCTCCCCTCTCCACTCCGACTCTTCATAATGGAAACTCCGCTTCTTCTTCTTCTGGGCTGCAGATTCAACTGCCAGGTCCCCGGGGAGGGAAGCACGAGAGCCAGGCTGCCACAGGCGACATCCATACTACCTGCACACACACGCGCGCACGCGCAGGAAGGCAGACTGACAGGCAACCGGCCCTTTGGTGCACTCTTAGACACGGACACGGACACGCGGACACGGTTCTCATGGCATCGGAGATGCGCGCGACTTGGATTGGCAAGCACTACATTACTCGGCCTGTTGACAAATCTGCTTTTTTTAGTAGTATTTGGGTCAACTTCAATGTACACGGCAAAACATATCGCCTTAGCCATGTGTGATTTGAAATATAGATGGCACACACCGAGTGGCATGGATTGGTGATTAAAAAAACCGATACGTAGCACGGGGAACGGGATCATGTTATGGACCTCGTCGCAACATATTTCCCGTATGAGTCGGTAGGCAGTCGTATCTTGGCCACCTCAACGGGCATTCAATCCTGGGAGCCGGAGCATTGGAGCTGAGGGGATAATGCTGCTCGACTGGACCCCTTGAGCAGCATGAGGCCATGGGTCGTCATGATTGATGGGAGAGGCGGGCAGCCATGTGAGGCCGGAGCCAGGTCCAAGGGCTTCCCATTATTGTGGGCTTGTACTGTAGGCTGGATGGAGGCTTGGTTGATGGTGGAGGGATGGTGGAGTCTTGGGTTGGAGTGGGGCTGGCGGGCGACAGCGGGGGTGTGCAGCTCCAGCCCAAGCTCAAGTCCTCTTTACTTTGATACACCCCCCATCCAAAAGAACCAGGGGGGCGTGGATTTGGCCAAGGGCTGTGGATGCAGAGGAAGGCGTGGTTGTCTTTCCTTGCACCTCCCCCCCGGCACCTTCCCTGTCAATCCGCTCTCTGCCCGTGCTAGTACTCTGTAGTACTGCTGGCTGTGGGCTGCGAGGAAGGAAGCAAAGGAAGCAAGCTTGGAATATTTAATCTACAGCCTCTTCCCCTCACTCACATCCGTCATTCCACCCCATCTCCAAGTCTTCGTCTTCAATTCGAAGCCGTTTATTCTGTTTCATCTCGACAGCTACAAGTCCAAGAGTCTCACTCCCAGACTTATATATATCCTATCCCAGCACCCCTCGTCTCTCATCCAGCTCAGAGCCTCAAACCCACCTCTCTACTTCACTTCTCTCTTTCTTCTGCCTCGCCTCACCAACAGGCAATTCAATCTTGTCGGAGTGGAGAATACAGAACAGATAGAGATATATCTCACCTACTGCGCCTGGGTCTTTTCAAAGCTTCGTCGTTGACACCAGCGACAACTGTGCTTCTCAGCTCTATCCAGCACTCTGACACACCCCACTTGCACACTCACAACAACAACACCACAGACGCAATGTCCATGTTCACCATGTCACAACCTCACTACGCCTACCAGGCTCCCCCTCCCCCTCCCCGCCAGTACTCCGGCCACGGCACCAGCAGCGCCTTCAGCAGCTCTGCCAACCCCGATGAGGACTGGACCAAGATCTCGGATCTTGCTGAGCGCCGAAGGATACAAAACCGCATTGCCCAGCGCAATTACCGTATGTCATGACCGCCTCGCTCAATCCAAACCAGCCAGTAAATTAACCAGCGTTTTCGCAATACAGGCAAGAAGCTCAAGCGCCGCCTTGAAGACCTCGAGCGCCGCGCAGGCTCCTCCGACGACGCGGACTCCGAGAAGCAGTCCCAGCCCACTACTACAAACAAGTCGAAGCGCTCCTCCAAGTCTCAAAAGGCACAGCCAGTCACTCCCTCAAAGACTCTTCCTTCTCAGCAGTTTACTCCCCCCATGGAGCACACCGACGAGCTCTTTTTCCCCGGCACCTACGACGAGCGGGAACGCTCTCACACTCCTCCCCTCTTTACCTACTCAACATACCCTGCTCCCGATGAGCTGTTGCTTCACCCCTACGGCTCTGCCCAGCCCTACCCTGCCATGACCACCGCCGACTCATACCCCAACTACCTCACTGCGTCAACGGTTCCCGTGACGCTCCCCTCCATGACCCACTTCAGCGATGCCGTCAAGCGGGAGACATACCCCAGCGAGGACAGCCTGAACCCTTACATGCCCTACAGCTTTATGCCCGGCATGGACCTCAATGCTCCCAGCCCATACGAACACCCGTCCAACCCTCATGTGAGTTACGCCAGCCATCCGCCCATCGCGGCCTCCCGAGACCCTCGTTGCTGATCGAGTTGGCAGACTCCTCCACTGTCCCACTCGTTCGACCACTCTGCCAACTGCTCCGAGGCTGGATTCGAATACCCCACCACGCCTCTTTCAATGCCCGGATCTCCCGGAATGATTCACCCTCAGCATTGAATTGAGACGACGGCGCTATACAGACTTTCGCTTTCACTTTCTCCATGTCTCTAATTGACTGCGACCCTCGGGTTGGCAGCTACGGGACGATGAGAGTGGTTATGGCCCCGCAGTAGGTGGCAAGCCTGCATGGGCGAAATGCAATGGGATGAAGAAAAGCAATCTGGAACATGATGAAGGCGTACAGGGCAGGCCATGTGAGGCACAACCATGGCTTTGTCGGTCTCTTTTGGTTATACTCTCCTCTTTTTTTTTTGGACTCGGCCCCCTCGCAAGCTTTATTTCTTGTTTTTTATTTTTTATTCTCAAGGCAGTGGTCGAAGGGCTCGACTCTGTCATTTTCACGGCTGCAAGATATGAAATTTGCTTATTCCTTTCTTGTTTTGAGGCGAGGGAAAAGATGGTACATGTGGCGTTTTATGGATATCAATGTGTATGATGAGCGGGCTGAATTGGATGGGATGGCAAGAATGGATGGGAGATTTGGCGATGGCGATGGCAGCTACGAGCAAGTGGTGGATAGTGTTTTGGTTGGAATTTTGCGAGTAGATATCCCGAGCCATCGATTTTGTTAGATGACTGAATGCGCAACAAGAATACCTTGCAAAAAAAAAAACGTCGAGGCCACTGAGTACAAATGTGACTGTGCCGACAGGGACCAAGACACAAGACGCAAGCCGCAAGCCGCAAGACCAAGGCCCGAGACCGAGACCAATATTGAGGCCCCCCATCAAGCCCCTGACTTGTGCCGACTTTGACGCCGGCAGTGGTCCAATGGCACTGGGAGATGGATGGGCAGACGGCAAAGTGCTCTCGAGGCGACGACGGGTGAGGCCCCTCATGTGGTCGCTCTCGTACTCTGGCGCATGGCGTCGCATGTTGACCGTATTCGTCGTACCAACCCATGCCCCTCGATTGAGCCGTGACAAAACGTGAGTGGCTCTGTCAACAGCTCCCGTCCAGCCGGGCGCCGCCTCCGATCCCTTCCCTCCCCTCATCCTGGGCCTCTCCACGCCCCATGTCCCTTGTGCCCATGCTCCCATGAGCCCCCAACCCCGGGTACAGCAGCAGAGCGAGGAGCCCCAAGAGAAGGGACCTGGCAGGCCATCAGGCGTGACTCCCCCCCCCCCCCCCCCCCCACCACCCCCCCCCCCCAACCCCCCCCCCAAGACCCCATACACGCAACGCGGGCCCGCAAAACAGCGGCGCGCGCCACGCCACATGGGGGGGGGACACAGACAGAGAGGGGGCGGAGGGGCCACCGCCCCGGGAGTACGCCAGGGGGAGGCGCTGCGTAGTGCACAGCAGCTGTAGTCTCTTG